>JAULCC010626067.1:0-10088 GCA_032358795.1 Nuttallia obscurata | reverse complement strand
ACACCATACAGCCGGTCATAAAGGGGCGTCTTCCACTTGGTGGTGCACCAGTAACCAGTGATGTTCTCATTACCCACGGGCTTGTGTATCTGGAAAAGAAATGACGGATTTTATAAATCATATTATAATGAGGATACTACAAAGACTGGTGAGCTTGAAGGAAAGCGATTGACTTTCATGTCTTACGAAACGTCCAACGACTATATGTGTCGAAAGTGGGAATAGCGTTTTCAGGTTTCGCTGCTACATAGTTTTAAAAGTAAAATAGATCTAAAGAATTCAACATTTAAAGCTAATATCATATAAAAAATCATTTCTAGTTATCTGGTAGCCAAACAAACGCAGAAGCTATAAGAAGTAGATAAACTTGCTTTATGTCGAAACATACCTCATTTGTAAATATGTTTTTATAAGTTTTACATTATATTCTGAAAAACGTATTCTCTCGTCGTTTAACCATACGAGTATTTGTATGTGGCGAGTGTTTAAAGAAATCCGGTATTTTAATAGTTTTGAATACGCCTTATTGAAAAATGTAACATAATAATTTATAATATAATAGATCTATATGATAATATCTAATAATTTCGTGATATTTGTTTTTATCTATTCAATTTCTCCAACAATATTGTAAGTGCAAAGCATAATGCTAAAATGTTTCGTTATTTTATGGGCATTATTATTATTATCATTGGTTATCCGTTTATTACAATTTATTATTATGTAAAATAGCACTTGCGGTAATTAGTTCTATAAACCTATGCATTATCTTATAATATTTCTCGAGTTTGACATAATTAGAACTATTTATATATATTCAATGGTGCTATTACATATGAAAAAGACTATGTTACCTTCTTTGTCATTTCATACCAAACTACACAATGTGTCAAAGCCTTCAAATAGTTCCCGATTTATTATTTCCGAACATGTTTAGATTTGATGTATAGCTGCAACTGCAAAAACAAACTTATATCGTGAAGATAAGTCAGAAGACCGATGTAAAATTTCGCCCGCTGTCCGTTAAAAATAAATTTCAATATATACTTATCGCAAATATGCCAGCATAGCATGATTTATGATGGTTTTATTAAATAAATTATAAATAAGATTAGAAAGTACTAATAATTCTGTCATAAGTTTTGAAGACATAATGCGCTTTGTCTTGCCCAGGAATTTTTCTGCAGACTGTTTATAATTAAGAACCTGTGTATAATTTAGCCGAATTTTATTGATGCTGAAACTGCAAAAATTTAGACGAAGGTATAATCAAGCACACAGACTGTATCTGATCTGGTGATCAGAGAAAACGCTTGAGAATAAAAGCTTTTAACCGTTAATGCCGTTAAACTGAACAGTTTCACTGGCACAGGGGATACATTAGTTCTTCCAATTTTAATAAATCTTGATTAGTCACTCAATTTCTTGTGAATTATCTCTGATCTCATCTCAGAAATGCAGTTTAATTTTCTAGCATGTCTGTTGGGAAAGAAAGTATTACAGACAAAAAAAGAATTAACAGTTTTGAATTATTGACATTTACGTGTGTTGATGAATACTTCAATGATACAGACTCTGTAGAAATGATTTTTCCAAACTGCATACCCGAGACTATGTTAAAAAATATTCACTGGAACGGCTGGTTATATTGTTTTTTATATGACTTTATCAAGGGTCGCTAAAGCGGCCTGCTGTTTTTAATACGGGATTGGAAAAACTCTTTGGATTATTTAGCACTAGATTGAAACTCTGTCTTTTAACCCTTAGCCTGCTGAACAAATGTCGTCTGCTTAAACTGTCATCTGCCATAATTTTAAAATTCGTCAGAATCGCCCAATATTTGGCGAAACAATTGACCGAGTGTCAAACAGCTTGGATCTTGATTAGACGCCGAGTTACTCGGCGTTTAATCTGGATCCAAATTGTTTGCAAATTCTATCACGGTCGCTCTTAGCAGGCTAAAGGTTAATTATTGAAAAACGTTCTCTTTTGTTAACATAAATTGGAGACACAGTCTATGAGCGTTTTTAGGAAGTTGAGAATTTCTTTGTCTCTAAAGGCGTGGGGACGGAGGTCTAGTGGTAAGACGCAGGCCTCCGGATCGAAAGGTCAAGGGTACAGATCCAGCCCTTGCCATATATTTCTTGACAGAAATAAGCAGTTTCATTAAATGCGTACGTCCAATATAAAAAGAGTGCTATATAAATGCTGTATATTATTATTATTATTATTTGAGGCGCGCGAAGTTCACGTTCTTGTAAAAACACACAGTCATCTTCGCTGAGAAAATATTGTAAATATAATTTCTATTTTGTATGATACAGCTTTTGACATGAATATGCTATTAGTCGTTGTATGTTTGATACCAATACACTTATTTTCGTCTGTGTGTGTTTTTAGGAATCACACATTCGCATCGAATATATGTATAGCGGGACGATGGACATGAAATAGAAGCTGGTTCCTATGTCATCAACAATCTCCATTTTGGATAGGAATTGGTTAAATAATTTGGTGAAAATGCATAAAGGCAAAGAATAGCATTTTTTTTGTTAACAAGTGCGAGAGAAAGTGTTTGTTTTTTGGCGAATAAGAATACACTTTCCGAGTGACCTGCTTTGTGCTTTAGTTCGTTTGAAACCATGTCTGTTCATCAATGTTCATCTCAAATGTATATAAATATTTACATGTCAGTTTCGTTTGATAGCCCGCTGTGTTACTTTGTATCACAATTATTCTTGTTTCACATTTTACGTATACACAATCAATATGACATGGTTTAATGAATTAAAGGCATAATAAAGCTCAAACTTGTAGCAATTTGAAGATTTTTGCAAGTCAAACGAGGTGTTTATCGCAATATTTGGACTCTAAAAGTATGTCCTACATTACTATGAATACGAGAAACACAATAACAAATATAAAATCGAGTATCTTATCAGCACACCATTATGGACATTCTCAACGGGGTTAAAATAAATAAGACCCCTCCCCCTCATATATAATTGGAAGTTGCTTATTTACTCATTATATGCACATATTCGAGTGACATCGCACGCATGGTGGTACACATTAAATAGTGTACATCAATTAAATCCCATCACAAGACATGGTTGTGATATTTAGCCATAAATCGAGGGCATCAGCTCTGGAAAATGTAAACAACATCTTAGACTACTATGATAGTAAAATCAGGAACCAAGACATTGATCTGTTGATTACAAATAGAGGATGGACTTTGACGTAGTAAACTACACGTGTTCAGCGATAGTTCTTTTCATGATTTTGCACATATTCAATAAATAACGTGGTTTTTACATGTTCTTGAGCTTTATTATAGCTCTAACATACTTTACGCAAATGCTGTTTCTTATTCGTCATGAGATAAAAAAAAATGATAAATATAAAAAATAGAAGGAGATAGGAGTAGAAAGGGAGAAAGGAGACAATAAGTATAAGAAAAAGGAACACTTGACGGTTGATTATTCACAAGCATATCTGTTCTACATGTACACAGTCTACCCTGATTTAAATGTCTATATTTTCATACTTTACCACCACTTATTGGATGTTCGCAGTGAATTATGACTATATATAATTTAACAGTAAAATTGTAAGTTATATATTAATTCTTTCGATTCGCTGTAACCACTTTCTTCATACAAGAGGACCATGATAACCCTGAAGGCGCTCACCTGAAGATGGCAGCCATTTTATAACAACAGGGAAAGTTTTCTCCAAATAGATATATAAGTGCTGATACATTTATTCTAGCATTTATAGTTTCAGTAAGAAGATTAAAATGACACTCAAGGAACACGTATGCCAAATTATTTTCAAATCTGTCCACTACTTCTGGAAACAGAACACTATTTAAGTTTTTACTATATACATATAAGGACAACTGACTCTGCACCCTTGGGTCATAGTGTTTGACTGATCAAAATAACTTGAACACTCGTTGTTAACCAAGAAACACGTATGCCATAATACTAGGTTGCTTCTAAAAGTAGATTAATAAATATAAGGCGATGAATAGTACCTGACATGAAATTATTCCAACCCCTCTCAATATACCCCCTAACAGAAATGCACTTTCGTAATCTCTCTATCCATTTCCTAAAAGTGTCAGAGTAGTCTGCCTTTGATATCTGTCTCAGAAACTGATGCACTGCACTTTCAAGTGCATTTCTGCTGTCATATCTCAATCGTAAGCTAGTTCGGGTGTTTGTGGTTGTTTAATCGACAGTCGAGTATTGGGTTTTATCTCATAAAAGGTTGATTATATGCACTATGATAGATAGAAATAATTAGTACAGCGGTTTGAGTGAGTGCCTGTCACACCATCGGCTAGGGTTCGAATACCGCTAGAAGAAGATTTTTTTATACCTTTTTGCTTAATTGTGTTTAATGCGCATATTACTACTGAAATAGTGTTTTAGTGTCGTCAATTAAAAAAAAAAGAAAAAAGAAAAAAAAGATAAAAAACGCATCTGTGGGGAATCGAACCCAATACGCTAGCGTGACAGCGCATCACCTATACCACATACCTAAAGACGATTTACATGAAACCCACTCACTTATCTATCATATGGCTATACGATATTACATAGGTGACCTGTTTAAAAGTTAATTCGTTTCGTTAGTTTTCTATTTATAAACTCGACTGTATACGGAATATGCATGCGTGCCACTTCAAACCAAAATGACAATACTAAGTTGTCTTTCAAATTTATTTACAAATATATTAAATGAACGAATTGTAAGCTTCTGTGTCAAGTATAACATCATCTCAGATGTACAATTTCTACATCCGATGCTATATTTTCTCTGTTTTCTATTGTACAGCTTTATTTATTTAATAAAAAACGATTGTACGTTGCATTTGTTGACCTAAAAAATGCGTTGACAGTATCTACAGACACGGGTTATGGCTAAAATTGTTTAAGTGCGGTATTGAGGGAAATGTGTTACGAGTTATAAAAAATATGTATGGTCAAGTTAATTCACGTGTCAAACATTGTAATAGTTTTTCAGATTTTATAGAGTATTCCGTCAGTTTAAGACAAGGGGAAGTAATTTCTCTTGTGCTAGTGGCCCTTTTTATGGAAGATTTAGAATTATTTTTACATGGTAATGTAACCTCTGGTTTGAGACTATCTGATATGATAATTATACTTTTATTATTTGCCGACGAGATGGCTCTGATAAGCGAGACGCCAGAAGGTTTGCAAAACAGTTTGGACCGTCTAGGTGAGTATTGTACTAAATGGGGATTAGATGTAAACTCTGCGAAAAAAAAAGTAAAGGGTTTTAGAAAAAGGGATAACTTGTTATCAAATGAGCAATGGACGTATAACGGGAGTGTTTTAGAAAATGTAGATTGTTTTAACTATCTGGGTACTATTTTAAATAATACAAGTAGTTTCAATTTGAATAATGATCTACTATCTGGTAAAGCATTGAAGGCGTTGAACGTATTGTAAATAAATTGCAAGAAAATGCCTTTTAAACCTAAATTTTTATGTCAGCTTTTTGACTCTTTTGTTGGTTCTATCTTATCGTATGCAGCAGAACTTTGGGGATATATAAAATCAAAAGATATAGACAGAATTCACCAAAGAGTTTTCAATGTACGAACAAATACTTGCACTGCTGCCGTCTATGGTGAATTAGAACGATACCCATTATATATCAGTCGTTATTGTAAAAAAATTAAATATTGGTGTAAACTTGTCAACACTGAAAATATTATTTTGAAAAATCTGTACCAGCTAAGCCTACACGACTGTTATAATGGACATAAAAATTGGGTGACAAATGTGAAAAGTATTTTAGATGATAATGGTTTTTCGTATGTATTTAGAGATGCCAGTAGTATTGACTTAAAACTACTGCCAAGTTTAATTAAACAAAAACTAATTGATTGTTATATGCAAAATTGGTCGTCGATTAAGGAAAGGAGCACTTCTCTCACCTTATATAACGCTGTGAAAATTACACTTAACTACGAACAATATTTAGATATTTTACCGGATAATCTAAGGTTTTACATTAGTCGATTACGTATGTCAGCACATTCTCTGAGAACTCAAACAGGTAGATATTCAAGAAATAATACTCCAACAAATGAAATATTCTGTCACATTTCTAGTGCCCATGATAGAGAAGACGAGTTTCATTTTATCTTTATTTGTCCTGTCTCTTTATCTATAAGAAAGAAGTATATTGAAAAACACATGTATGTAAAACCAAGTATGTATGAACTCATACAATTATTGCAGTCAAACAACAGGTCTGTCTTGTTAAGACTGTCATTGTTTCTGAAAGAAGCGATTGTTTTACGCACTGACACTTAAGCTTAAGCTGTCATGAGCTAGTTGTATCATTTACTGTGATATTTGTAATAACAATGTACCATCCTCGACGAGTGATAGTTTAACGTTTTTTTTAAAATATTTTTGTGTATATGACGATGTACTATGTACTATATTAATAAACTTTGTTCTGTTCGGTTCTGTTTACGAGTAATACACCTATAAAAATGGATTACTTTGTCAAATGTTCACCGATTTGCACGGGATTTCGTGCTTATGTAGCTATTACATTGAATAGCCTGAACAGAATTATTGAACCAAAACGCTCATTTTGACTATGGAAAGCCATAATTATCATTACTTTTTTATTGTTTGTTTGTTTGATTTAAGTCACTTTCTGCTAGCTAGGGCGTCCCAGAGTGAGGGAAGCGCATACACAGAACTCTTCTGTAGAGAACTATGGTTCTTTAACGTGTCTAGTGTATAGCACTGATATACGTGGGGGCTGAACCCCGGCCGGTCACTTTATCCTGACACCGACAGCCATTACTACCATTTTTTAAAAGTCTTTGGTATGACCCGGCCGGGGATCGAACCCGCGGCCACCCGCACCGAAAGCGGACGCTCTACCACTTGAGCTAACCGGGCGGTCCATTTCTTTTATTTTTGAAGCACTGTCGTATTTTCAAAGCTAGTTTTGGAAAAGAAGACTGTTATAAATCTGACCAGTTTTGGAGGAGAAGATCTTTTAAGGTTTTCTTTGTTGTTACCATGGCAACCAGGATTATTCAAGAAATCATTTTCTTTTAACAGTTTGAAAGAGGACCACATAAGGTACATTCTTGTAAAATTTTATTAAAATTGGTTTTGCTGTTTAGGATGAGATGACGTATGAAGCAAAAATTGACTTGACCTAAAAAACAACTTTTCAATAAGACTGTTAGGAGGTTTATAGAAAACCAGTGTGACTTATCAAAAATTTACGTGAACATCTAAAAATGGCGTCGAACAGCATCCAAAATATATGTCAAAGAACAACTGAACAAATGTGTGACTCTATATGTATTTATCTCTCATTAAAAAGAGAGAGTATATAATCTTATTGTAAGAAGAGCACATATTTATTTTACCGTCACCGATACATGTAAGGATAAACTTTAGCATTTGTTGAAAAAGTTATGTTTCATGTTTGAGACGAACTACATATTTTGCAAAAACAACAACAACAATGTAAATCTACCCTTTCAATACCTTATGTAATACAAGTATGTATAACACGTAGAAACATCAAAAATCCAAAATTACAGAATCTACTGCCTATAAGTCAAAGAGTTAAACTAAGTAAACAAGAATGTAAGAAATCAATTGAAGGTTATATTCTGGTATGTCTTAAAAGGGTCAGTGTTGACTAAGAAACAGATGCACAGACTTTCATTGCGTATAACATGGTTATTATCTATTCTTATTGCTACAAGGTAAACAAATGCCGGCTATCATGGTGTCCAATAAAGTTTGCTATAGGAACTCCAGGAGTTACATTATCAGGGCATTTAAATAGATATTAGACGTCAAACGGGTAAATATCTGCAACATAATTAATATCAGTTATGGCTTCGTACTTGGAGACCGGTTCATCGAATACCGATCCACACACGCACGTACAGTCTCTCTATATCTCTCTCTCTCTCACACACGCACATACACACACACATGGGACTAAAACTAGAAACAATCTAAACATAGCCATGAGTTCAAATAATGTATTTTAGCGATGACCTGGCCTGGAATTCAACAACGATTCTTGAGATTATTCTTAGATTTCAGGCACGCATTTTGTAAGACATAATTCCATTTAATGTATACCATTCAAAATGTTCGTACATGGTAATTAAGCTGATATAAAATTAGTTTATGGATTCATCTCCGATACTTAGCAAAATAATCATGGTTGAAATTTGCATGCATAAGTTCAAGTCTTAGAATATTCTCAAGAATGATTGTATATTAGAGGTCAAATTTAACAACACCGTCCTCCAAAGACCTGTACAACATAACATATTTACCTCTAAACTTGAATTTCTCCATCTTACCATGTAATGTACGTCTGTTTATAGATGGATATGTTTTTTCGTACAAAGGTCATAGGCCGATCGGTACAGGCTATTAATACATCAAAGGTGTATTAAAACATGATCAATGACAGGATATAAGTCCATTGCCAGAATATCAAAACTAAACTTCTTTAACCAATCCAAAGTGTTTCTTATTTCACAATTACTATCATATTCTGCTGTTTACAGTAAATGTAATGAAATAATATTCTAAATGCTGCAATTTACTTCATTGATTAGTTTAGACAGAGTTATTGATTTATTCAGCTGAAAGGAATTGAATTATATTTGTATGATGCATTCCACTTATAATTGTGATGATTTTCTAAGATGGTAACTATACAATGCCAATATAGACACTTATAGACAAACCTTATTCCGTAAATAAACAAGTAAAAACTAAAACCAATATGTTTACATATCTTGTTAAGATACAACCAAACGTTAATTTGATAGACTTCATTAGACGTACATTGGAACCTTATTGATTTTTGAACTCGATTTAAATTTCCTTCTATAACACAACATGATATGTGTTATTTAAGCTTGTATGCAATGAACCATGAAAATAATTATTAGAATAAACTGTGGCATTTCTTAATAGAAAACTTCTATACATATTAATGGCTAGCTTTCCCTTTGATATGTATGAAACTATCTAGTCACGAAGTTTAATCATATCAAGTAATAAGCATGTATATGCTTCTCAGACCTAGGTATAAGGGGCATTCTAGCGAATCAGAAAGTGTAACATAAGTAACATTTCCTTTCATATACTTGTATTTAAGTTAATGTCAACATCTATCTTCAATTTCCAGTCTGGAAGTCTAAGTCTTGTTAAACTAGTTTGTGTTGAATTTATTTATTTTGAATGTCGTGAGATATATCTTAAACCTTTAGTTCGAAAATAATCTGTATGTATCTGGACGTGTAGAGCTTACTAGATTTGAATGTTATGGTTTCACAAAATTGTATTCAATAATTGTTTACACAGATATAGGACAGAACGCACATTCACCTACCTCCACTGTAATTAAGTATAATTTAGTCACAAAGACTCTCATAGTTTTGACACTTGCCCATGAGGGTTTGTTAGGAAATCGCAGAATGTTTACTTACATCAATTTGTGAATTATTTCATGTCTTTTAAAGCGACTAAACTCCCAGTTTGGTACAGATTTTCGAAAAATCAAAAACTTCTGTCAAAATTTGTAAATATGAAATTAACATGAATGCAAGGGGTTTCAGGATGAAACTCTTTACAGTTATTGTAAACTTTTCACAAAAAGTCACTAACGGGGTAGGTTTTAGAAGTAAAATTACTATTTTTATTGGCTTTTTGTAATTATTACCACAAATATCACTTCTAATCATAGTGCATCCATGTTTCCTGAATATATATCAACATTTGCAACAGTTTTCATATCGTCGATATCCTAGGCCATATCTGGAGTGCATTAGCTTTAAATCAGAACAGTGTACAGTTTTCAGCCAATAGCGTGCTTTGTTTGCAGAGGTTTTCAGAATATTAAATTTAACCAGTCGACTTATTTGAACCTGCATACCAACAAACGTTTCCCCTGTAATTTCAAACTTTCAGTTCTTTGAAAATAATTATTTTACTCTTACCTACGTAAACCATTAGCTTCCATTTTTCACA
>JAULCC010626056.1:0-10088 GCA_032358795.1 Nuttallia obscurata | reverse complement strand
CATGTAGCACCTACTCACTCAGCGTAGTTTCCCTTGCGTAGTAGACGGTGGATTCTACCAACTGGGTCCATTTTCTTGATGATGATGATGATGACTTCGAAGGTTTAACGTCCCTCCTGAGCCCTGGGGGAGCAGCCATCAGTATGGGAGTATACATTGTGTATACTTCCACGCTGACGTCTACGGGCCAGTCGGGTTTGGACGGTGGTCCATTTTCTTTACCTAGTCATCATATTTTATAGGTAGATTCATGATGATAAGTAGATGACTTCTGTTTCTTTTGAGGTCAGTAGGTCAAAGGTCAAGGTCATTCAGTACTGTAATTGTCCAAATGGTTTAGGATGAATAACTCATCCATTGTTTAACCTGTAACATGTTTTTCACCAAAGACACAACAGATCCGTTAAGAGAAAAGTATACTCAACCCTGAATGTATAGGTTGTTCTTATGTAACATAGCTCTATACCTCTACACGAGGAAATGGTGCATATCTCACAATATATTGTACGTTCATCGAACATTTCTCTTTCGCCTGAAGTGGACCGTTCGTTACAAACCTACAGTCCCCATATTTGTTAGATAGGTTCATTATGATGAGTAGATGGCCCCTTTATCTTTTGAGGTCAGTAGGTAAAAGTTCAAGGTCATTCAGTACTGTAATTTTCCAAAAAATGGTTTAGAATCAATAACTTGTCCATTGTTAAACCTAAAGTCCCCACATTTAATATGTATGTTAATGATGATGAGTAGATGACCCTGTTTGTTTTTGAGGTCAAGGTCATTCAGAACGGTAATTGCCCAAATAGTTCAGGAGCAATAACTTGTTTATTGTTTAACCTACAGTCCTCATATTTGTTAGGTCAGTTCATTATGAAAAGTAGATGACCCCTGTATCTTGTGAGGTCAGTAGGTCAAAGGTCAAGGTCATTCAGAACTGTGTGTAATTGTCCAAATGGTTTTCCCATAAAAAACTTGTCCATCTTTTTACCTAGGGTCCTAATATTTTGTATATAGGTTCATGCTGATGAGTAAATGACCCCTCTTTCTTTTGAATTAAGTAAGTCAAGGTCATTCAGTACTTTAATTTTGCAAATGGTTAAGGATCAATAAATCGTCCATTTTTAACCTACAGTCCTCATATTTTATAGGTAGGTTCATGATGATAAGTAGATGACCAATGTTTCTTTTCAGGTCAGTATGTCAAATGTCAAGGTCATTCAATACTGTTAGTGTCAAAATGGTTAAGGATCAATAAATCGTCCATTATTTTACCTACAGTCGGTTCACGATGATGAGTAGATGACTCATGTATCTTTCGAGCTCAGTAGGTCAAAGGTCAAGGTAATTTAGTACTGTTATTTGCCAAATGGTTTAGGATCAATAACTTAGCTATTGTTTAACATACTGTCCTCATATTTGGTAGGTAGGTTTATGATGATGAGCAGATGACCCCTGTTTCTTTTGTCAAGGTCATTCATTATTGTAATTATCAAAACATTTTCTGATCAATAACCTCATGAGTAGATGACCATTATTTCTATGAGGTCAGGAGATCAGAGGTCAAGGTCATTCACTAATTTAACTATTTTATTAAGGGGCAGTTGGGTTTCACAAACTCTTGTTTCTTGTATATGTTAAATATTTCCATTTTTGATCAAAGGCTGCTGTTGGGTGAGTGGATGGATGGGGTATAAATCACCTTTAGTGATAGCTTTAGTTTGTCGAGGTTTTACAGCCAATAGGTGCTAGTTGGCTCTGATTTTCATAGGCACTTACAACCTTTTGGCACTAGACTTCTTGAAAGGCTTGCTTGTCAAATGGTCATTTAGTGTCAGAAAATTGTCCTAGAATGCAAGAAAATATTGACGGGCATATTTTGTGCGTGTCACTATTGTTGTTATATACTTTCATATTTGACTTCTACAGTTTAAAATGAATTAGATACTAGTACTCAGGATATAAATGGTGAAAACTTGATAAAACGTAAATATTCACCTAAAAATATGAATGAACCTCAAGCGCAAAAGATGTGTAAAAATTCACTTCATTTGAAAAGAAGCCCCGCCCACTCTTCATTTACTGGAGAAAGTGGCGAACTATTAAGTCTGAATGACAAGTGTTATCAATATGAATTTAACTTTATAAATGAACATTTTTTTAACCATCTTGCAAAGACCCTGTTTGCAATATTTGCCAGTGGAACTTATTCAATTTCAAAATCTACCATTGGACTTTCATTTAAAAAAACAATACTAAATATTGAGCAAAGATTGTTCTGTATTGCAAGTTGTTGGATAGAGAGAAAAAATAGGGAATGAAGGATGAATGCAATAGGCAGAGGAACACGGACAAGTCAACAAATATTCCAGGTTTGCTTTATGAAATTCATGTAATTTTATATTGTTCTGAATTTTAAATTAGTTTGCTTAACCCTTCAAAAAACAAATAAGTGACATGTTATGTCTTCTTCAATCACATTTGTCAACATACATTTTAGTCCATAACAAAACAGCGCTCTGCAACAAAAACATATCAGCTGGTTCTCTAAATCAAACAGCTGAAATAGCCGTTTCTTGAGCGGAAATTAATCGCTACCTTTTTGAAAGGCTAAAATCACATAAAGAATTGCTGCCTAGTGTAGCATCTGTTTATGAAAAATGACATAATAATGTGGTTGAATTACCCACTAGTCCCCTTTTCAAACTCAAGCCAATTTATGGTCAAAGGGAAACAATTAGTACAAAACTAAGTAAATTGTGGTGATGTTCAGAGGGCCAAGTTACTTCATGTGAAAGCGTTCAGCAACTATTATAAGTCCTTGACTTTGTACAATACAGTGATATATTGTCATGGAATGCGTCCATGACAACAGTGCAATTTAAGAAAGCAGAATATGAAAGTATATAATAAATATGAACGTGTCAGTGAAAACAGTGCATTATAAGAATGCAGAATATGAAAGTATATATATACCTTCATATTCAGCGTTCTTAAATTGCACTGTTGATATTGATGCATTCCACGACAATACCACACAGCATTGTACAGTGAGTGTCAAGTACTTGCATTATTTTCAAAATCTTTCATCTGAACTATTTATTATACAGGGTCATCATTTGAAGCATGGCTTGAAGGAATTTGATAAAGGGTCACCTAAGGACATTTATGTGAAATGGGGCAGCCCCCTATCACCATAGCTCACCCTTGAGCACTTTGTCGTCAGGTGAGCTTAAAACAGCACTGTAAACTTGAAATTCCTAGGATACGCTGCTATAGTTTGATATAGGTTAAGTCTCCTTCCTTCTTTCAATGAAGAGTAGAAATATTGCTTTGCATATGCCTGTAGACCAAAGTTTGTCCTGACTGATATGTGGAGAATGCCTAGACTTACAGTCCTCATATTGGTAGGGAGCTTGGGCATGACGAGAAGACCCATTTTGATTTTGATGCCATCAAGTCATAGATACCAAGGCCTAAACTTGCTTGATTGATAAGTAGAGAATGCTGGTCCTAATCTTCACTGACAAAGTAGCTCTCATGATGGGCAGAGTGTTTTACTACATTGCTTGTTACTTCTAATTTCTTGCTTTTCTAATATTTGGCCCCTATTTACCTATTTTTCTCAAGAGCACTTATAGACTTGATATCAAATGTGCATTTTTTCTCTTCAAATCTTTAATCCAAGTTTTCTGCTTTTCATCCAGATCTCAAAAATTGATATACATGGATAGAGATATTTACTTAATGTTGTCAGTCTTTGAAAACAAAAACTTAAATAACTTACCATAATGTGAAAAGGTGTAACATTTTCCAACATGGAGAAGAATTTATTTAAGTTTTAATTAACTAGTTTTCTTATCCATGCTCATTATATTCAGTATGCTATCTTTGTATAGTTTTATGACAACATGTCTGTAATACAATAAATACTTTTTATACCAACTGTGCATTTTAAGTTTTAATATCAATTAGTGATGTTGACACTTTTCATGTAAGTAGATTATATTCTTGAGATTAAGTCTAAGAATATTTTCAAGAACAGCTTGTAAGTTTAAAAACAATTGGTGGATAAAACTTTTTTATACCCTCAGTGCTCATATGCCAGTCAAATCTCTATGTCAGTGATTTGTAGCTTTTATTTCATTAAAAAAATTTCTCAAGTTTATTTGGAAAGCAAAAATTAACCTCACAACTGAGTCACAGACATAATAATGATTATGATCTAGATAATCGATTGACAGACACAATGATGATTGTAAACTATATTGCTGACTGAGAGACACATTGACGGTTTTGAATTATACTATTGATTGACAGACTCAATGATGATTGAGAATTTAATCTTAATTAATGGATTGAACTATTTTATTCATTGACACACACGATGATGATTGTAAACTATATTACTGATTTGAGCATGAAGCATAAAAAGGTTTTCTTAAAGCCTGAAAATCAATGTACACATTTCCAATATTCAGTATTAGTTAAATATTCTTTTCATGTTTTCTTAATCTTCTTTCCTGAAGTTATATTCAGTTTAGTAGTGTAGGTAAAATAGAAAAGTAAACAATGAGACATGTTTTAAACATAGTTTATTCTTAAAATCAATACATAACTATTACATGTAGCTCTGTTTGTTTAGTTCACAGATCTAAAGCACTTTTCTGCATACACTGAAATATCATTACCTTTTTCAGTCTTATCCTTTTATTCATGAAAATTTCATGTCATACAAGAATGAACTGAAAATATAAAGACTGGAAAAATGTTTTCTTTCAGACACTTTTTTCCATACTACAATTGAAGTTAACGAAATTTACAAAGAAAAGTATATACCTTCATTATCTGCAGTCTCAACAAATATTTCACCAAAATCATGGCACTACTATAAAACAGACATAATTAGCAGCATTATTTTGTTCTTGGTTCTACAACCTAAACATGAGCAAAATATCTACAGCTTTTACAAATCACTGAAATGCACAATACAATTCTACTGGATATCAAATTTCCATAGAATACAAGTTATTCTTAAAATTACTTTTATCAAGCTTAAACCATCATCAACTACAAGAAACGGAATTGAATATTTTATTACTTTTAGATGTAACTGACAGCCAAAGGAATGTTTCCATATTGAAATTTCAGACTTCCAAAACTTCTGATACTCCTCTTGTGCCTACCTGTAGAATAATTTAAATTTGGTTTATTCACATAAACATTTTCTAAAGAGAATTTTGAAACAGAGTGCTTCAGATGCAACTTGTTCTAAATGTATGAGTGATTTTATGTAAATTTCAAATTGTTTAAAGATATAGTTCTGCAAAAAGTATGGGTCTCAGGTAAAATTAAACACATGTACAGGTTGTTTATAAGCACCCTGTTATCATACATGTATAAAAAAAAAATAGAAAATAAACATGACTATCTCTTCAGACCATCTTTAAATTTAGTAATCACAATCCAACTGGTATCATCCAAAGTTGATGAATATATGTGGATCTGTGAATACTTATCGTAGATGAGATAGTACATTGTACATGTGCCAGCATTTCTTTAGCAATCTATACAGCTTTCATCTCACTGAACATGTGTTTTTATTTCAAATCCTCAATGGAAATTATTTACTGATTTATGCCAATAAAAAATAATGAGGTCTGTGTATCATGTTTTATTAAATATTTAAACATTCTGAACAGGTATCTACCTTAAGTATGAAAACCAAACAGCTTGAATTCACTAATTTTTGTTGGCTTAATTTCGTTCATAGCTCTTTTCTACTGCCTTAATCTTAAAATCATTATAACTATTAATAATGTGTAAAGAAGTGGATAAAGAATATAAAACAATTTTTTTTTGCAGTATCTTAAACGTGGAGTAAGTCTAGGAGAGACAGGCCTATTTCGTTCTTATGACACACACTATTCTAACAAAGATCTTTCTCGATAAACAATAACATTCAAATTTTGGGAATCTTCAAAAGTCTCTGTTTGCGTACAATTATTAACAGTTTTCAGAATACTGAGCTGCATTAAGTCTGTTTGTTGTTATATTCTTAACTTTTTCCTGTAAAAAAGTGTGTATCAGTAACTGACTCTCAGTTTTCATTTACAATTTCCACAGCATAGATACAGCTTTGGTGACTCCAACGTCATTGTAGTTGAAGTGCACCAATCCAGCGAATGCACATATTGACAGAAAGAACCATAGTTTATGACACCAAGGGATAAACTTCCTGGCATAGTCAGACAAAACATGGTCAAATGCCCTGAAAGATATAGATAAAATATGAATCACTGAGATGTTAAAGAAGGAATAAAACTTCAAAAACCAATTTTCTGTGAATTATCTGATTTGTTACAGAAATGTTGATGTTTTATTCTTGTTTATTCCAAAAGTTTCAATGTCCTATGTGGATTTGTACAAAGAATATTCAGTGCATAAATCCAATGCAGCTGACTTGTATCAATATTGACCTGCATGGAGTATTAATATACATGTTTAAGGTAAACATGCACTTTTCCCAAAAACACATTATCTGGAGAAATTGATTATTAAGGATTTGCACCAAAAGTGATCAGTCATTGTTTGTCCCCTAACCCTTATTATTTTCTATTCTTTTGGACAACACAATTCACTTCCTTTTTTATAAAACTTATTTTGAGGGAAATGAAAATAACCTTTTTTTTGTAGATAGCACCTAGTGATAGGTCGACTCAATTATCAGTAGTAATGGATTGGCAACTAGAAAGCTCCAGCCAATTCCGATTATCGGTAAGTTTTCCTCAAAGTCAACCATCAGTTAGAAAGTATTTTATAACCTTAGCATGAGTTCCTGTTGAAGGGAAGTAATTCCAAATTCATTAAAACATAATGACAGTCACCGTGAAACAAACAATCTATAAACAACCTTTAATCTAGACCAAGTCGGTAATGTGAAGTGTATTCAGGGTTAATAAAGTCAATGAAAAGACGAGGGCAACTTGAATATGCATTCCGCTGTTTGCCACATTAGCATAATAATATAAGAATGCAAGTACAATATCTAGGAACAGATACAGTTTATTGAAGTTTTCTGAATGAAATAAACATGTTTGAGGATTAGCTTGTACTGCAGTGGACATTTGATATCTTTAATGATTATTTTGACAAACACACATTTGGTGGTTTACAAATTATGCTATCTGAACAAATTTGTAGGTCATGTAGCACCTTCGTTCAGCTGCTTACAGTCATAAATACCGTAACAAAAAGGTACTTTGTTTTTAAATATAATTTAATGAGTTACAAGTGTTGTCAAATGTATAGATTGTTCGAAGTTTTAATTACTATGAGAATTAGTAAGAGATCATCTCAAACTGCATGTCTGCAGTACATGTGACTGAAGTATCACACAGAAATATAAATCCACCAGATTCTTTTTTTTGCTGGATCCCAAAGTCACATCACCCCTGAACTTATATTTACCACTAACCATACCAAATGTGTATGTTTCATTAGGTATACAATACTAAGCAGCTAAGTTTCAACAGACATATATTTAATAGTTGGAAATACAAGTAACATATGTATGTGCCTGAAATAGTGTATAGATGTCCCCCAGGGCCTTTCTCCACCTGTAATGAGCTGGACGATGCGATATGATAGAAATACTGCTAAAGCAGGTAAAATCCTATTAAACAATAAAAGCAAACATTTGAACAAGGAATCGTTTAGAAATGCATGTACACACAATGAACAAATGTTATATGATAAGCTCTTCTCAATTCCAAGTTCTTTAATTCTTATATTTTAATAAGTTACATGTGAATACCTAGAAAAATACTGGTAACAAATTTGTATATTTATTTTGTATTTATTGTATCCATGACTTTTTTCAAATTAACACATTGTTTTAATATGTACTTACCAGAAACCATGCATGAATACGCTGGTTGATAGTAAAACATCCATCACTGGGCCTTGATATATCAGGGCTGATGGCAGGATACCTATCATGCTTACAGCAAGAATACGCTCCATTTTCCAATGTGTTGAGCTGAACATCATGTGATTTCCTTGTTTCTCAGCTGAAATGACATATATAAGATATAAACCAAACAAATGATACATGGAAGAAGCATACCACTGCCTAAGCCTATATTTTCTAAGCACGAAGCATATCATAAGAAATAATATTCATATATGTTTATGGTTGCTTGAATACACATAGTTTACTTTTTTATAACTGTCTGTATATATGTTGACGTATACAAGCCGTCAAGGTGATAATAAATTTTTAGAAGAAAAATAATTCTCCATCTTGCAAAATGCCTGTCTTGACACCAATAATCAGAAATTATTATTTAATAGAAAGTCAGTCTATCTATTGAAGTAAAATCATTCATTAGAATGTTTGCGGGTTTAGAATTAGTATCAACTCGGTCTGAGTTGGGATAGTATTCGACAAAAGATATGCCTGCAATAAGAGAACTGAATACCAAACAACAGTTATTAATATTAGCATTTTATTCAATTATTTAATATGTGTATATTAACCTGAGCTATATGTATTCAACAGTGATATATATTATTGCAGAAACTTTATGTGTTTCCAAAGAATCTGCTAAATAACAGAGAAACAGAGATGTACTGACATCAGGTTGAGCCTGCATGTCCAATTCCCGGTAGCTATGCCAGTTTACATTTCCAAGTGCCATTGAATAATCAATTTAAATAATTTTTGGGTTCTTTTAGGATGTATTTCTTTGGCCATACATGAACATTAATGTAGGTTTTAATTTAAATTGATGACTGCCAAACATGACAGCTTTTACTGGTTTAGGTAGCACCTATATTAATAATTTAGTATAGAGTTGATCGAATGAAATAAAAGCTGCATCATTTTAAACATTATCATATATTAAGGGGAAAAGAAACAAGCAGAAGATAGTCAAAGAGAAACTGACTCGGTATGTTGACATTACCTGGTGTGAACGGTCCTCTGCGAGCTCGGAAATAATCCAGGGCACCGGAACTTGCTGGTGTTACTGTAAATGACTTTGTTGTGAGCTCTGGTCGAAGCAAGCATGATGTGGGTTTTCTCAGCAGAGGACTTCCTGAAAAATAAAGTTTGTTAATCAATTTGATATGTTGACGTGACCTTCACCCATTTGTATTTATTTTGGTTTCAACCCGTAAGTTGGATTAAAAGCTCCCTGAATAAAACAAAATATAAATATTATGTGTCTGAATGTTTCAAATAGCGTCATTCATTGAGAAAGGAACATGAAAAACGAGTAAAATATACAAATAACCTCTAGCAAGAGAGCGTAAAAGTCCTGCCGATGCCATCTTGGATAAATTTGGATAGTTTCTATATTTATCGCTTGGAAGGTGAAGGACATTGATCCCTATTTCTGAACGCTTACGGAGATATGTAATAACCATTCGGTGTATTTTCCAAGCCTCGTGAAAATGAAAATTCCGTGTTTTGGAATACCACTGTTTCTTTCCTCTAAGTTAGGTAAACACACATGTCCCACGAATATAATTCGAAGATCTGTAATTCTTCAAATTCCGCTTTACCATTGTTGAACGGTATGTAGAACTAGCGAACAAGACAGCACAACCAGGAAGTGGAGTCTACTTGTACTTCAGAATTGGGATTGTTAATTTTAGTTTTATGTACAAAGTAATCGCCCCAAAGAAATTGAGATTTATTTTAATAATTAAGCTTTTTACGTTTCAAGATTTCTTAATGGATAAACAAATATTGGTACCGTTTTTTTTTTTTTTTTATATATATTTGTCAATTTGACTGATTTCCTCTCTGCCAAGAATTTTTTATTTATGTAGTCCAAGTGTTAACAGGTGCCTTAACACTGAGACTACTACAATTGATTTGTTCCATAGAAACACCACGGATGTAAGAATGAATCCGATAATCATTGGATTGATTTGTCATGCGAGTCCTGACCCTTGTTTTTTATATCCTCGTTAGAAAAAAACAAGAACGTATTCTTTGAACACCAATATTTTCAGCAGAAATCAAAGCTATTGACTTGGCTTTAGATTTTATTGATTCTTCTTCTTTAAATAAATTTATA
>JAULCC010626045.1:0-10089 GCA_032358795.1 Nuttallia obscurata | reverse complement strand
AATGTGCTTGATTTCTGTGACAAATGTGATCACATTTGTCACACGTGTGACAAATGTGATCACATTTGTCACACGTGATACAAATGTGATCTGTTACGAATGTGGCCCTACAAAGCTTCTAGTGTATAACCTGATTCAGACAAAACAAGTTTCAACTAAACCACAACCGTATACACAGTCTATATCTATAATAGATGCTGATCAAGAAACAAAGTTCTGTTGGACGCAAAATAACATCAGATATAGCCATTTGATTTTTCCCACGCCAGGAAGTGAAAAGTACTTATTGACCACAAACCATGAGTGGTACTCTTTAAGCTTCTTTAGTGATATCTTCAAGACTTCCTTAAGTGTCATCACTTTCAATATCTTTTTTTAGTATTTTGCCATCATAAATGGAGAGGCCCATGAGGGTCTCCACTCTTCTGGCTTTCCTCCTTAGGTAACTTTCTGTCTGAAGTTGAAATTACTGATTAGTTACCGAGATATCAATTGTAATGTACTGGCACACCAAACATTAAGTAGAATTTCAATTTAAAAAAATAAAGGGCCACACTTATGCGTTACATGCAAGCCGGAAGTATCTAGCTTGATTATTTAGGTTAGTAGGTTGAGTGGGAAGCATTGTATAAAGTTTCAATGCATGCAATGCATCAAATGATTACTGAGATGTGGATTTTAATGTAGTTGCATGCAAAACTTTTACCAGAATATCTAAGTCAAAAAAGAGTCATTAATTAGGGGATAACCGCGCCGTCATTGAAGATTTGCTGACGTCTATCGTGGTTTATATGTCGCAAATTTAGTTTTACATGACAACATACAAATACATGCAGTCACACTTTCAATATAGGGGCCTCCATGGCCGAGTGGTTATAGTCGTTGAGGAAGCTTGCGGTAGGTCGGTGGTTCTACCTGGGTGCACTCTGTGCCTGAAACAGTGTACAGAAGACTCCCGGGGTCTTCCTCGATTGTAATGAGCTGGACGTCGCGATATGACTGAAATACTGTTGAAGCGACGTTAAATTCCTAAAACAAAATAAAAAAAAAACAACTTTCAATATATAAGTACAAGGCCACAAATTTTTCCAGCATTAACTAGGGCCCTTCCGGTTTTAATTGCTTTGCGTGCAAGGTCACTATATAGCCGTATTTTTTACCTAATGACCCAAAAATCTACAGTAGTCATACACTAGTCATGCTCAACCTTCCTAGCAATTTTGGAGACTGTAGATTTAGGCGTTACATACATGTTGTAATCAATGGTACAAGCTAGGTCTATTAGAATAGAAAATTTCCCGAAAATTAGCTCAAAAGCTACATCTTAATTTTCGTATATACTTAGGAAAAATAGTACGGTGACAAATTTCTGTTCATTTTCTATCTATGTACGACATCAGCTATACAAAAGTGGAGTTCGAAGGTCGACTAGTTTTCAAATTATGCACTTTTCTGTGCCATTTTTTTCTCGTAATATCAGATATTTCCATGCCTTACGCCATTTATATCATTTGCAATTTCTTTCTACGTTTGTTTGACTAAAGTATATTAGATAACAGTCATACAGCTGGTTATGTGCAGAAACCAAAATTCAGTTCAAAAATATGCATCACTGCTTATATATAGAACTTAGTTTTTCTTCATTCGAATACATGCAAAATATGCCATCGGTCATATTTTCTAGAGCATGTTTACCACAAAATTAGTATGTGACCCCACATTTTTTTTTATTTTACTATGATGGTTATGTTTGATTACTACTTCTGAAAAATTTCTAGCAGTTCTTGTGGCAAATTCAAATGGGCACATATTGCTTTGAAGGACTTTAAAGGGCTATTATCCAGTCTTTCATTGGCACACTCGACTGTTGTTTTTGAAAGGAAACAAGCTTTTATTAATATTTATCAACTACTCGAGTTTGATGAAAATTAGATGAGAAATGAAGGCTCTGTTGTGTTTATTTCTATTTCACCACTTTTGAAAAATTTCAAGGGCAACAACCCTACCATGCATGTACAGATCTAGCTGTGTGTTTTTTAAGGAACTAAGGAAAACTTTGTGTTCACAAGCAATTGTTGATAGAAGCACACACTGAAGATGTACACCTCACCCTCACATAAGTTTTCTTCTGGTCTTTAACCCTTAGCCTGCTGAACAAATGTCGTCTGCTTAAACTGTCGTCTGCCTTAATTTTAAAATTCATCAGAATCACCAAATATTTGGAGAAACAATTGTCCGAGTGTCAAACAGCTTGTATCCCGATTAGACGCCGAGTTACTCTGGATCCAAGCTGTTTGCAAATTCATCTCGGTCGCCCGTAGCAGGCTAAAGTCATTCGAATAAAGGCCAGAAGAGCTAAAAATCATTGTTTCAATGCATCTGTACTGAGTACAATGCCATAACACATCCAGCACGAAGTTGTAAAATGTCTGTTTTTGGTGTTGGACTGTCGATGACAGTAACATGCAGGATTTAATTTAAGCCTAATAGTTTGGTTCACTGCACTGATAATTTCTTAGTTTCAAGTTATGTGCAAAGAGATTAATTTCAAAATATCCAAATGCTAACTAAAAAAACAACAAAAGTGTTAATTTTCAAAAAATTTATTGCAAAGTTAATATAACAGTACAACACAAAATCTCAATGCCTTTTCTTTCGAAAACCTGAAAGAGACACAAAAAAAAGAAGAGTATTAGTTGAAGCATAATTAATTGTAGTAGTACATGTATGTGTTTGGTTTTGAGTATGGTGCATATTAGAAATATATCAATAGTATCAATGCTGTATATAATAAAACTAAGTGGCACCCATATTTCTGGGTATATTTACCCTTAGCCTGCTGAAAAAAATGTTGTCTGCTTTTTTGTCTGCTTGGATTTAAAATCCTTCAGATTCACCTAATATTTGGAAAAACACTTGGCAGAGTGTCAAACGATTTGGATCCAGATGAGATGCCAAGTTACTCAGCATCTAATCTGGATCCAAGTTGTTTGCAAATTCTATCATGGTTGCACTTACCAGGCTAAGGGTTAAAAATATTTACAAGCAATCACTCACCACTGAAGCATTGGGCAGCAAAAACCTAGGACCCTGGATTTATAGGTGAATCACTTTGGCCATGAAGTAAAGCAATTTTGATGTCAGACGGACACAGTGTGGTCATTCAGAAACATTCTTTTCAAACTTTTAAGCATCCCTGGGTAGAACCATTCTCCTTTCGCAAAGTAGCTGGATAATATCCTCACAGGAAAGATTTTATCCCATTAACCAGAATTCAAACACACAACCCTATTGCTATGAAGGTAGTGATTACTAGTAAACAAATTTACCACTGAGCCATGGAGATCCATCAATTTGATTTCCACTAAGTTATTGTGGGTATTAACTTCAATGAAAATATGCTAACATAAATCTCTCTTAATAATCTTCATTTAAATTTTATTTCAAGCAGTAAGGATTTGGTGAAAACATCACTGACAAAGTGTTGCCTGGTAAAGGGAGATAACCCAAATAATACTGAAACTTTACACATTTTTTATACATTTAAGTTTCTGAATCATAAATCATGATAAATTACCCACTAAAGGCATGAGGAAAATACAAAACTATCAGTATATGTCAACTGAAACATGTATCATAAAAAAAACTGAGTATTTGTATTAGCCTTTACTATTGTATGATAAGCCTGTTTTAACTGAGTAAAATTATTACCATATTGCTTCTCGAAAAAATTCAGGAAAAAAATAAAAACAACAACAAACAAGCGCTGTCTGCAAGACAGCATGCTGGACTTTGACGGGTCAAAAACTGGATTTTACACAGATTCAATGTATTTTCTATGTTGACAATGGGCAATTAATTCTTATAAAAACCTTGACAGAGATATGTACTCTTGTGTCCTGATAAGGTAATGATGGTGAACAAGTATTTTTTCGAAAGCAATATCTTTAAAGCTTCTGAAAAATGTGAGGTGGTATAAATTCTTTAATCATGATGTGATGCCAGTCAGCACATGTCTAGGATAGCTAGCCTTTTATTTAAAAAATCAAGCTTAACAGCAATGAAGATACCTAAACTAGTCTGGTATATTCTGATCCAGTTCCTGTTGTTTGTTAAAAGTTTTTTTTATGTCTTTCATGATGATGTCACTTAAATATTAAATTGGTCAGCCCCGTGATTCATAAACCAATACTGACCATCATTCTTCACAAAACATCCTGGTATAAAGGTAGGAATGTTTGAGTTATTGTTTACCTAAGTATGCTATTGTTTGTTTCAATTGTTCACTGACATACATACCTTGGACTAGCAACTTTGACCAGATAATTCTTTACCAGAGGTTTTAATATCTAATACCAAAGTAATGAACACTGTGCAAAGTCCAGACATATAAAGGGTTTGTTTGTTTATTAAAATCACTTTATGCAATCTAGGGTAATGTAGGAATGTAGGACGCCCACAGAGAGGGAAGTGGAAACAGTGAACTCTTCGGTAGAACCACCTGGACCTTTTATGTACACGGTGTATAGCTATGCTCCAGCCTGACACTTTATGCTAACACCGTAATGATTACCCAAAACCTGAGCACCAAGGAAGGAAAGCCATTTCTACCAATTTTAAAGTCATTGCTTTGACTCGGCTGGGGATTGAACTCACAACCTCCTACTCCAAAAGTGGATACTGTACCACTGAACTGACTGGGTGGTCACATATAAAGTGACAGTGAAAACAAATAATTGTAGCAGGTTGGACAGGTAACTGGTGGAAAATCAATAAGTCCAAGATCATGTGGCTTGGTAGCTCAGTCAGTCAGAGTGGTGGCACTGTAAGCCAGAGGCTCTGGGTTCGAGTCCCGATCGGCCACAATTTTTTCATGCAGTCCTTTTACATAATATTACAACCGGTTGATCCAAAAAATATTAAGATACTAATATGGGATGAAATTTGATTTACATTAAGACTGATCTAGAAATACATCAGTTTGGAGAGTTTCCTTATTTTGTATTCTTTTGTATACTTCTTTGTTTTACCCCTGGCTGCATCCAGTGTTATATACCGGTAATACCCATTAAAATTTGCCAGGAGTCACTAAACTTTCAAATTAATTTCATTTTGCCACAAATAATCCATTGATTTCAGAAAACTGGTGGTGTTCTTTTTTGATTTTTGTTCATCACAGTTCATGTCAAATAGTGACTTTTACAGCTTTCCATAATGGTGGACAACCCCAGGTGATCTTGTTAGAACTGCTCTTCTTCAGTTAGCCCGTTAGCTACCTCTGGGGTATAAAGGGACTAACAATCTCAAAAGGTTTATAATAAGTAACACCAATTAATGAGGTTACAAAAAATTAATAATGTTTGCTATCCAAATCTTCAACCTCATTCATAGGATTAAAAAGCAATGTGGTTTTTACCTTAATACAATAACATCAAAAGGGTTTACCTTTTTTGCCCTTCTTTCCTTTGTGGCCCTTCTTTCCTTTCATACCCTGTAACATTAAACATCCATTATAAGTACTGTTCTCACACAAATAATAATCAGAGCAGCAGGGCACCAGCAAAAGTGGATGGCTAATAAGTATAAGCAGATTCACAATTTCTTTTAATTCAACAAGAAAAATATCCAATACACAAGAGGGCTATGATGGCCCTGAAGGGGATCACCTTAAGATGGCAGCTGTTAATTTTTTTCAATGGATAAACTTTGGAAAAAGAACCTACATATGATGTTATACATGAAATATCTAAGCCCTAACCAGCATGGTGTCAGAGGAGATGTTTAAGTTTTCTCTATATAAGTCTATGTAAAATAGACGACCCCTGGGCAGGGCCAAGTCTGACCCCAGTGTCACCATGGCTCTGATGAGCAAAAAAAACCACCTTCATCTAAATTGGTGTTAATTGCCAAGCATGCTTACAATCAAATACTTTCATCTGAATATTTTAATTTGATATTTCATCAATACAAACAGATAGAATAGTGCAGTCATGTATAAGTGCAGTGTAGACTTTTTTAAAAAAAATTCCTTGCAGTCAACCTAGCAAGTTTTGTATATTATACATGTTATGGTGTATTTGATTTTGTTGATATTAGATTTTGTGGATGAGACCGTCCAGGATATCCACGCAATTTAAACCACAATTAATTTAATAATACCACAGTACAACCTGGCTGTCAATTCTATCAGTACGAATTTTGATCTTGTTCGGCCCAAAAACTGTCTCATATGTAACAGATGTTTAATAAAACAATGGTTTGAAAGGGGAGTTCCTAGGAAAATGGCTCTATAAAGGAATGGTAACAGTACACATTAACACTAATGAAACTTCACATCTGGCCTTGTGTTCCTAAAGCATTTTTAGGTCTCAGTTAAGTTTAAACATGAAACTTAATTGTCATACATAGATATCTGAAATGGATGTTCTAAAATAACTTTGAGTTGGGAATTAATATTTCATAATATTTTTCAGTCAAAATAAGAATTTTATCATGTTATTTAGGTTAAAATTGCAAAAGAATTGCAAAAAACAATTTCAAGCTCAAACTTAGCCAAACTGGATAATGCTTTGTAACACAGGGCCAAAATCATTACTTCTGTTTGCAAGAATGTTAAATACCTAATAACAGTTTCTCTAGACCTTTATATGATCAACTTTTATAATGCTGAACTTTATCATGATCACTAATTGTGACCTTTACTTTCAATCTACCACCATAAAGTTTTATGCAACACATCAACTTGACTTTGTGCATATTTGTGCTGTGTGTGTTAAAATTATTTTGAAACATTAGCAAAGTTATGGTCCAGAAATGAAATTTTTGAAATTTTAGTAATCGCAGCTATAGACATAAATCTATGCATATGTTTACAAAGTTATTTGTAAAATTTTCTAGTATGACAAAAGTTATGGTCCAGACAGGAAAAGATGATGGCTGCCCACCCTAAAGTCCAACCAACTTAGCCAAACTAACAAAAGATTTTTTTCCATTAGACAACCTGGTATAAAAGTTACCTCATACCTTTATTTCTTCCATCATTGCAATGCTGAACTTTATCAGGAACTGTCCTATCTTTCTTAACAGATCTATCTATCTTGTATTTAGGGAATTCTTACCTGACAAGAGATTCCAGTTGCTAACAGTGCATTTAAACTTGTAAACATTTTTTTTTCATTTTATAAATACAAACTTTGGTCATTCAAAGGGAAATAATTCAGGTCTGAAATAACAACCAATAAGCCAGTAATCTGATGTTCCCAAGATATCATTTTTAAACAATTTTCTAGGTAAACATAAACTATTGTTACATTACAATATAATAATAATATGATTACCTTGTCCATTTTTCTTTTCTTGGCAGGTGTATCCTACAATATATAACCATAATTTATCAAAATATTGTAATGAACTGAAAGATGCAAGGAAATATAAATTTAATATCAATCCAATAAAATTTGAGAAAAAAAAGTTTGATCATATTACATATGTACATAGTAAACTGCTTCTTGTTTTTTTCAAAACATGTTTAATGCATGCTCATATTTAAAATTTTTTTGGATTTCTGAGCAATAGTTTGTAAGACTTTTATTTTCAAATCCCACCTTCTTTTTTTAGCTGTAAAAGAAGACCATCAAATCTTTCATGACATGTTCAATGTTAATAAATGGTCCACAACTTAATATCCCTACTAACCTGTACTCCGTCTCCTATATCCAGTGCACTTATACTGTCAAAGTGAGCAAGACTTCCCAGGGAAGCGTCAGTTGCTATTCTTCTTTGTTTTGATGCTTGCTGTAATGTAATTTTTAAAAAAAAAAAAAATAAAGATTATAGACCAGATATCTTTTACTGTTTCTGTATATTTGGTTTTTTGCCTTAAGAGGCTGACATTCTACCAATGAGCTAACCCAGCGTTATATAAGAACCATCCCGTTCCTGTTCCATGTTACATATTTCAAATACCCATCAAGGAAAACATACAAACAAAATCTAAATCAGTTACTAGGATGAATACTGAAGTAACACCTAATTTCCACATCAGTCAAATACATCACATTAAACACAAGAGCAATCAAGTATTTAAAACTGATTTATATATATTTCTTTTGAATAGTACTAATCTGGTCCATTACTTATATCCCCCCCACACCCCTTCTTTGTATGAGGATATTAGACTCAGGTAGTTAATACCTTTTCTTTCTTGGTAAGCATCAATCTGATGAAATTGTCTTCTTCAAACCTGAAAAGAGATTATAAAATCATATTCATTTAAACCCAATGTTCAAATTACTGACAATAATTGCATGGTTTTGTGGTTGTTATTAATGTGGATAGAAACATATTTTGAACAAAGTCATGTGCAGTCATTCATATCAGTTATCTTTTCCATGAATCAGTATATAAATGTATGGCATTCATTAACCCGAGATTTATTCCCTCAAACCTTACAGGACATAAACAGCTTAAAATCTGAATATTGCAGTTATTTTCCTTGTTATATATATGAAAGGATACTTTATAGTTCTGAAAACAGGAAGTATAGGATTTGCAAACTGTGTATACCCAAGTAGTATCTTTACTGTTTGCCTCTGGAAATCTAGGCATCTAGGCACAATAATATTCCTTGGAAATATAAAATAGACAAATTCAAAGGGAAAAGTTCACTATCAAAGGGACAAGATATGAAAACCCAGTTTGTGACTGACAAATATAGACAACACTTACTCTGTTATTTCCTTGGCTTTTTTACTTTCCTTTTGCCTCTGTATATCTCTTGCTTCCTGAAAATATCGAATAAATCATTGACAATTAAAATTTGCAAACGCATGTATGTGTATGTTTAGCACCACAAAAATCTAACAAGGGTAATAGAAAATTTCTAGTAAAATTCCAACCAATTTACCCAGTTTCTACTTCTTCATCTAGATCAATTATGCCATAAAACACACAGAAAGAATCATGTAGTGATACCTGATACGCATAAAATTTTAAAAAATAAATTATTTGTTGCCCTAACCAATTTTTTTAGGCCAAGTATATAAATCAAACCACTATAAAACTATACGACAGAATAAACAAGTTGTAAAAGTTCTATTATCTGGATAAGAATCCAGTGCCAGACTATTGATTGTTTTCATAACGACTCATTTCAGAGACAAAAATTCAATAACTAAGCATAGCAACATCCCTTATGATGAAATAATTGCCTTCTGTGAACAGCAAAACAGGACGCATATTTCAAAATGATATTTCATGTAAACTAATAATCCTGTAAATGAAAAAACAATTATGGTTTGTACAACAAGAACACCACATTCAATAAACACTTATGCCCCTGGTGGCATCCTTGACATTATATTTTTAATCTTTACAAAGTCCAAATTAGGTCAAGGTCAAATGGACGTTGGGTTTTATATGTGGAGGAGAATGGTCCAAGGCAACAACCATTAAACAATTTAAAACATTCAAGCAAGCGGTGTTGATGCTAGACGAAACAGTAAAATCTGGTTAAACTCGTAGGCAAGCACGGACAGGATGATCACTTCATGCCTCATGACATCTCAATGAGGAATTACTTCATGCAGATATTTATCTACAAGTTATCCATCACAACAACATCATATATAAACTCATTTCACAGTAAAAAAATGTTCTTTTTTATCTTTGTACTCTTCCCTGCCCTTGTATAAGACATGAAGAACATTTATTTATGACTGTATATTCTCTTTTAGAAAACATACTGTGTTTTTTCTTCTCCAGTATTGGTGCTTTATTTAGACTTATGATCAGCAGAAATGTAATGCTTAAAACCATATATTTATGACTGTATATATATATTCTCTTTAATTAAAACACATATTCCATGTTTTTAGCTCACCTGAGCCAGAGGCTCATGGTGAGCTATTGTGACCAGCCTTTGTCCGTCGTCCGGCGTCCGTCGTCCGTCGTCCGTCCGTCAACATTTGCTTTAAAAGACATCTCCTCCTAAACAGCTTAGCCAAATTTAATTAAACTTTACAGGAATGATCCTTAGGTGGTCCCCTTTCAAAGTTGTTCAAAGAATTGGATTCCATGCAGAACTCTGGT
>JAULCC010626001.1:0-10090 GCA_032358795.1 Nuttallia obscurata | reverse complement strand
ATGTTTAACTTATGTATTACACTTGATGTTTTTTTTAGCTAAGCCTGTATTTATAATCATATATAGAAGTTTAAGTTGTAAAGAACTTTTTAATGTATGTGTCATATGATAAGAGTGCTATATAAATGTGGGAAATAATGATAATAATTTCAATGGCTACATATCTCACATAATATAATATGTTAAAACCACAATGCCTGCATAGTGTAGCTTCACAACCACAGAAAAATGTCCATTGAGGTTGTTTTTTTCCATTGAACAAATCATATAGACATGTATTATTGTTCAGAATGTTTTCAAACTTTCAAACATGTATCTTGGGATCATACTTTAGAAATGAGTCTAGATGTCACATTCATTACTTTAAAATAAGCAATTCACTTTATGTGAGGTTTTCTCATTTTATTTAGCCATACAGTATAAGAAAAACAAAAAATTGGGCAATCATAGGCAAATTTTGAATGACTAAATCTATTTTTAGTACCAATTACCTTGACCTAGCTACATACTTGGGGTCTGTGTGCAACAAATCATCATCATGTGTTGAATTTTTGGCATGTTTCAATGAAAGTCAATATTTCATGTCATAGTTGTGGGCTGGAACTATATGCATGAAGCCTGCTGCACATCCACCAAAACAACAAAACTAGAATGGATCAATGCAAAAAACTTGTATCTCCTTTATTACATATAAGATGAGTCTTTGTTGCAATGAGCACTCAGTTAGTCACTCTTAAACCCACATTGAATTCCTGGCTTGGAGTTCACAATACCCTAGAGACTAGAAACCAAAGAATAGTCGCTAATACCCTTGACTGGCTCTCAACTTTCACCAGAATGGTAGAGCCAAACTATAGGGTTAGAGATTATTTTTGAGCTTCAGGTCTATAAACAGGTTGGTGAATCCTGGGTAACAAAGTATAGCAAAATGAAAATGTATATTATTATTTATCACATGATTTTGCTTATTTCAGGTATAATCTAATCATCACATATTTTCTTATACAAACAACATGTTACATATAAGAACTGATTTACCCGATCTTTATATTCATCCGCGGCATCATTTACAAAATAAAACTGTTGCCTTGAAGTTAAAATTAGTGTTTTTTTATTAGTTAAAGTTTTAAGTTTTCTACAGCTTCGAAATCTAGGCAGGGGTTTGATAGACTTTTCTCACTAAAATGTGGATCTAGGTTTTTGGCTCATGGTTATCAACAGATTTAAATAGCGTTATTATTTGGTCAACTTCATGCATTAAACATAGCTAAATGGAATTTCCAGCTTTCATCTTCCTTTACTGTTGAATCATGTTATAAAAGGAATATCAGATTCGTTTTCACTTTATATAAAATTTTATTAGACTCGTCCTGGAACCTTTATTAATCTCGCCAGAGACTTGCTTATAAAGATTTCTGGACTCGTCTAATAAAATTTTTATATAAAATGAAAACTCATCAGATATCCTCTATATCTAACATGAAGAGTCTCATGCTCTCCAACTATTTCTGTCTAGTTCCCACCAGTATTTACTTGTAACCATTTCTGCTAACACAATTGATAACTTTTATTAAAACATATAACACTATATTTTGCAGTGATTATACACTAGGAATTTCAGACAAATACTTTCTACAACATCCCTCAAAATTACCAAGAATGGTTTAAGGAATAAGATTTCAGCAATTGTGACACCCACATCATCATAACTGCTACATGTAATAGCACAATTTTGCTAATATATACCTATTAAAGTCTAATTTGTATTATAGGGAAGTGAATGAGACATCTTAACTGCAATTATGGGGGATCAATGGGAGATTGTGTACTTTTCACATTATAAGTCAACAGCCAAAAATTTCAAAAGAAAGAAAATTTAAATTGACCTAAATTCATTTAATCTTTAGGACTTATTTTTGAGAAATGCAAACAAATTTACATGTCGCTTTCTGAAAGTTTTGACAAGAAAAAAAATGATCATTCAAAAAGTTGAACATAGTTTCCTCATGGCTAAGTTCTGACCAACAGGTACTTTCAAGAGACAAACAGTCTAGTGACAAAAATTTCTTTTACATATATCGCTAACTTATCCAGCCTACATCCTGATCCCAAAGATAGGTATAGGTGGATTTCATCACAAAGAGGGCCAATCAAATTATATTAACATGTGTCTTATATCCTATATACATATATACACACATTTGTTCACTCAAACACATGACTTTTACTGAGATATTGTTTTATTGCAACTACTGTTAACTATAGCAAACTGCATATATAAATGCACTGTAATGGACAAATTCACTGCCTTATCAAACAAAACCAAGCCTATTTCAGACACTTATCGATGCAATTGTCTAAGTCTAAGTAAGGTTTAAAACTACTTATGTTATGCAGTGACGGTAACTTTTCATTAAAAGGGATTTTCCTAAATCTTTCGAATTTTAAAAAGTGTAAAAAGTATGTAAATCCCTTGTATGTATAATTTAACATGAGCTCAAGTGGAAATTTTGTAAACTTTCCGCAACTATTATGAGACAAAAAATGTTGAAAACAACCAGGGCCAATGTTGTTCATAAGTTTTTTAGAACGTATCTGTCAGTGTTTTAGTTCCATTATTTTTCGATGGTTTCAGATATTGTCTGTGTCTAGCCAGCCATTTTTGCACAATCTATACATATGAGGCAATATTCAGAATGTGTTCCCGATATTCTCATGAAACCCATCAAATTCAATTGGTTGTTGGTGTCAGAATAAAACTCTTCAAGATAATGAAATTAAAGATCCTAAAAAAATGTATTTTATAACCATATTCTGAATTGTACCTGGCCGGGTTTATCATTTTTATCTTATTCACAGAATTTATAAAACTTTTGGAGGGAATCTCAAAAAGCTTTATAGATCTATCCAAAAGTTTAAGGGAAATCCCCTATAAGCAAACAAATACAAATGCTCCAAATCCTATCATTGTAAGATTGGTGAAATGAGGTGATCACACATTGGACAGAACAAGTTTACAGGAGCAGGTGTTGGAAACTGATCAAATAAAAAAAGAAATTTATTTTTACCCAAAAACACAAAAGTCTTCAACTTTACCAAATTACCATATTATTTTTTAACAGACAAAACTATAATCAATGTTATTATGGCCACAATGATCAACAATATCACCACTAAACAGCACATCTTTTTCCTTGCTTTTTTCTGAAAAAGACAACAATGAATAATTGTAGTAAAACAGAACATGTAAACAAACAAATGCAGAATTTACAGCAATTTAACTCTTAGCCTCCTGAAAAAATGTCGACTGCTGAAACTGCCGTCTGCCTGGATTTTAAAATTCAAGTGATTCACCCAATATTTGGAGAAACAATTGGCCGAGTGTCAAACAGCATGTATCCGGATTAGACTCCGTGTTATTCTGTGTCTGATCTGGATCCAAGCTGTTTGCATTTTCTATCACAGTTGTGCTAAGCAGGCTAGGGGTTAAAGCTGCAAATATACATATGAGCTAAGCAACAAAACAGAAATGTCTTATTTTTGTTTTAGACCTTTAAATAACTCTACTGACATATTAATGTCTTCTACATCATGACAAAGATTCATGCTTTTTAACTATCAACATGTTAATTTACTTTAAAGCATTTACAAGCTTAGCATAAGTCATTTGCTTAAAGCTACTGTTTAAGTGACCCCAACCATCCCCAACAAAAATGTGACCCTGGTGATTTTCATGCTAAGACTTCAACAAGCAATAAGCAGATAAGAATCCCAAAAGACCTAAAACCGATGTGTGTATTCTACTAGATTAAATGAAATATCTTGGTCTTCAAAGTGATGTGGCCAGTCAGTATCAGGCCCCTATGGTATGTTAATTAGATTAAACCACAGACAACACAGGATTCAAAATGCCCCTGGTGAATGCCATAAACAGCTTAAAGCAAGGTAAACCAAAGAGCAATATATTTTATTTTAGCTTTAAGCTTATCTTAAAATGGTTATCAAATTTATGAAACATCATTAACTGCTGAGGTTTGAGAAGAACGTTTTCTGTCAGATGTTATTTTATCCAACATAAAATATTTTCATTCATTTGTATCTTTTTTATGAAAAATCATAGTTAATGAAATTCAAATATATGGCAACCAAGGTAATAAACTGATGGATTCTAAAACAAATTTTATCCTTAGTTTATGATCTATGGTCTACGAAGAAAAGACATTTTCACATATATCAGTACAATATAATAAAAAGTTGATAAATTCATAATTCACAATTAAAACACAATGAAATGTTTTTGAATGACAAAGTATCTGTGAAATATATTTGATATTTAACATCTAAATGAAAAAACATTTATTCTGAATCAATCAAACACTGTGCACATCTATATTTACAGATAAGACAAGCAAAGAAGCTTTACAGCAGGATGTCTAAAATTTGTGGCTGTAAGACTGCTATAGTTTTAACTTTTATCAATAAAAAGAATAGGTACTCAACATTTTGAAGTTGAGACTTCTTTCATGACATTCAGTCCTGCAGCTGTAACTTGCATTATGATGACACATGCCAATTGCCGCACTTCATCCTTCAACACTGTTACAGTCGTTAAAATGACATGTGCCAATTGCTGCACTTCATCCATCAACACTGTTACAGATGTTATCTACAATAGGGCTTAACCCATACCTGTAATGGTTCTTCCATTTTACACAACAGATTATTTGATTATTGAGTTTTAGATAAAACTTCCCTAAACCAAATTATTTTTTTTGTTTTTGTTTGTTTGTTTGTTTGTTTGGAAAAGCAATGTTAAATTAAAAAAAAAAAAAAAAAAAAAAAAATCAGTTTTCTGGGAAATTTTATCTATAATTTTTGTTTGTGTGTGGAAAACCAGATTAGATGGTTCTTAAGTCAACTATCAGGAATTACACTGCAGACAACCTGAACCAATATGCATCCAAAAATAATCAGTCTAAACTTTATTTTGACTAGAATTGTAGCTATCTTGTCTCTTATTTATGTCAACTTTATATATCAACATAACTTTCATAAATCAGAACTTTATTTATAATGAATTGGGCATTGAAAATTCCGGATTTTCATGCTCAAAGTGAGATGAGTATGAAATTTTTTTTATAGTCATGGGCCCTTCGGTAGATTTGAGTATATGCTCAAATTCAGCAAATAGGATTGAAAGTATAAACTCAAAGCTGACCTATCAGATGCTTGAGAACATTCTCATACTCGACATCAACTGTTCATAAGCACTGGGCCAGGTCTCTTTCATGTAGAAATTGTTTGAGATACATCAAACAACATCATCAAAAATAACTATTTTCTGGACAAATATGGCTGGCTGAGGCCAGAATATCAGCCATAACACTCATTGTGACAATAAATACAACAGACAACTAACCTGGTAAGTTGATGCTTTTTGCAGTTGTTCTGTCCCCTGCTCTACATCTGTGTAGGCTTTCTCCACATTGCCCTCTATTGTATCTATCTGCTCTCCTTGGTCATACACCATTGCACCCAGGTCCCGGAAAATTTCATTCACATCTAGAATGTCTGACTGAAAAGTAAGGAAGTTAAAGTTATAGCTGGTTTGGGTTTTTTCGCATTCAGGTAAATATACCATTGTCATATATTACAGTCAGGGAAGGGTTGATGTAATGCTGTTAGAGCTTGTGGCCAAACCATTATTCTTATATTCAAACTGAATGAAAATAAAAATTTACTTCTATTATTATATAAACACTGTACTATATGGGCAATATGATAAAATTGTACCAGTGTATTACAGTAATTTGTAGAGTTTTGTGAACATTTACTTAAAAAATTACCTAGGATGCTTACATTATTTAACAGGAGTGAAACTCACAAAATATGCCCATCAATTATTTCTTGGATTCTAGGACAGTTTTCTGTCACACTATGGCCATTTTACAAGCAAGTCTTTCAAGAAGTAAATGATGTGGCACAATATGGTAATTTTATGCCTTCAAACATTTTCAGCAAGTTTGGTGAAGGTCAGATGAGAATTGCTCAAGTTAGAGAGGGGCAAAGCTAAAATGGTAAGTCTTGACCAATTCAAGGTTCATAATCCAGAAGTGTCATAATCCTGAATTACGATCAATTTAAGGGCAAATATCTTGAAATGCCTGGGCAATTTGACCAGTTATCAAACTTGGCCAAGATATTTTACCAACAAACATTTTCAACAATTTTGGTGAAGATCAGATGATAACTGTTCAAGTTAAAGAGCGAACAAAGTTAAAATGGCCAACTTTTACTAATTCAAGGGCCATAATTCTGGAGTGCTTAAGCAATTTGGCAGGTAATCAATCTTGACTCAGATATTTTACCAACAAACATTTTCAGTAAGTTTGTTGGAAATTGGATGAGAAATTTCAAGTAAGAGAGCTGACAACATTGTGAAGCCGTCCACCATGGGTGTTCCTATAACAAGTCCTGTCATAAGATGGGCTTATAATAATTAATATTTCATAATGAACCAGTCATATCTGCATACTTGATGAAACTTGGCATTTACCATTAAGTCTTAGATGTCAAAGACATTATCACTGAAATCTTTTACAAGGTTATCTACAAAACCATTGCAGTATGGAGAAAATCATTCATAAAAGGATATTTATATATTTGGATAAGCATTACTAATGTTTTGGAGATGTTTACATGACAATGATATTGCATTAGTGTTTTCATGTTTAGGGTCAGAGGAACTCCTATAGTAAAAACCTGGGGATTTCCTCACAAGTGTGGGAGAGGAACTTTATATCTTTGAATTAACATTTCAAGCATATATATCTATTAACAATACATTAATATACCTATATGAACAAAAATATTTCTTACGTTAACGTTAATTAAGTTGAAACAGTCATTCATTTCAGAGAAGGTTAAAAAAATAAAAAATTTACATGAAGGAATTTTTTATCCTTGAATATCAAGTGTTTTGAAACATTGATCATTTTATTCATGATTCATTATTACATTACCTCAAGCTCTCGTATTCTGTCCTCTCGTTCTTGTATCAGTGCTAGATCATCATCTACAATTTGTTCTTGTACAAGTAAATTTTGTCTTCGATTTTCATCTGCCACAAGTCTCGCCTCATCATGGTCATCGTCCTGCAAAAAACACAGACATCAATGCCATAGCATACTCTTATAACTTGCTGGCTATCAGTATCAGCCAGGGACTGTGTTCAAAAAGCAGTTTTTGATCTCAGCTTAGTTTGAGAATGAAACTACATTGTTATATACATCTGGAATGGATCTTTTAAAGGGAACTTTTGTTAGCAATGATTAAGTTGAGTTAAGTTGAGTTTTACAGCACAGCCACAATGTATAGGTTATATGGAGTCATTCAGGAAAAAACTTGTTGGATCCACATCTCATTTACATAGAGATAAAAATGCGGGGTATGGATCCAACAACTTAATACCTGCTGGAGAAGCAGAGATGCAGAAACTCCAGATTCACTTTCAAACTTTGTTTGTCGCCTCTTAAGATCATGCCAGGGTGGTCCAAATTCTTGTGCTACATTGGCACGCCCCAAGCCCACATGGGGCTAGCAATGATTATTTGATATTAATTTTCAATCTTAATATAAATTTTATCTTGTTGCTTAGGTTAAAAACAATTGCAAACAATAATTTCAATGTCAAACTCTATGTAAATATGGGGCTAGGATGAGCTCCAACTGATAACTTGAGGTGAAAAAGGTAGAATTCCTGTCTCCTGTAACAACTTTAAGTTCAGTTAAATAGGCAGTATTGTCAGTATAGCCATTATAATCAGCTCAACAGCAAATGTTCTTCTTTTACAATTTCCAAGTAAACAGGTTGAACCGTCTACTCAGCTTCCAGGTAAATAAAAAGCTTGAATATGTAAAATGGAATTCACGATTTCTGTGAAGTCATATACCTCTATTTCACTAGACAAAACATTTCCAAATTTAAGGAAGCAATTTCACATCTGTATAATGAAACACACTTCCTTTCAGTCCACTTGCATAAATTTTAAGGGAAAGTTTTTGGCAAATATAATTATATTCTTGCATATTATGGAGTGCTTTCATTAAGGACTATTTTCAGGAATTTTTGCCATAATTTAAAGAGTTTTCATTCACATAGAACAAAGAAAATTGCTTACTTTCAGGAATTTTCAGGCCCTGTTTTTGAATTTTGCGTAAAATTCCCTTAATGAAAGCCTTGATTATGTATGTTGTATGCAATAACTGTTCCACATAACATGTTAAAATTAACTAAATTAAAAATACTGATTTAACAGAAAAATCTCAAAACCAAAGTGAAAGAGCTATCACTGATAAATTATGTCGGACATCTTTCACTGTTTTACCTTTTTTTAAATTGTGTACTGTCATTGTAACAGCCAAAATTCTTTGAAATATCTTCATTCAAAGAAGGAAAGATATTTTCCAGATTAATCATTTACCTTTATATGTTCCATCGCTTCAGTAAAAGTCTTTATACAATAACCACATTTATGTTTTCAAAAGGTAGTTATTTTTAGAAAGGCTGTTGTACAGGTGTTCTGTTGTTGTACAGGTGTTCTGTACAACCATCAAACAAACTTACCAGCCAGCCTGCCTGCTGACTGTGGTTTAGTTGTTCTGTACAACTATCAAACAAACTTACCAGCCAGCCAGCCTGCTGACTGTGGTTTAGTTGTTCTGTACAACTATTAAACAAACTTACCAGCCAGCCTGCTGACTGTGGTTTAGTTGTTCTGTACAACTATCAAACATTAAACAAACTGTCAAGCCAGTCTGCTGACTGTTGTTTAGTTGTTCTGTACAACTATCAAACAAAACTTACCAGCCAGCTTGCTGAATGTATCATCAAACAAACTTACCAGCCAGCTTGCTGACTGTACCATCAAACAAACTTACTGGCCAGCCTGCTGACTATACCATCAAACAAACTTATTAGCCAGCCTGCTAAATGTACAATCAAAAAAAAGTTACCAGCCAGCCTGCTGACTGTACCATCAAACAAACTTACCAGCCAGCCTGCTTACTGTACAATAAAAAAACTTACCAGCCAGCCTGCTGACTGTACCATCAAACAAACTTACCAGACAGCCTGCTGACTGTACCATCAAACAAACTTACTAGCCAGCCTGCTGACTGTACCATCAAACAAACTAACCAGCCAGCCTGCTGACCGTACCATCAAACAAACTTACCAGCCAGCCTGCTGACTGTGGTTTAGGTTTGGCCTTCTCTATGCGTTGGGCAGTTTTGACTTTCTCTGCGGCTTTCTGAAATTTTCAAATAATAAAATTTCTCTATACATATGTTAAATTACAAAATAACCTTAAACTTTTATTTCTCAAATTACATGCTAACACAAATATGCTTTATACATACCCTTCTAGATAGCTGAATAAAATATTTACTATTATTCTGTTCTTTAAGATAAATCAATTCAAAACTGCAATCATTTTGTAATAATTAAGAACAAAATTCCAACAAATTTCAACATTGTTTTGAAGTCAAAATATATAGAAATAAATTGATACTAAACTTAATATACAAAACTTTTCCTTATAAAAGTTATTGTGTGCACATCATGGATGAAAAGGAATGATGTATTTTGTACAGTGCATTATTTTTCTTTCTTTCAAGTTCATTCTACCAGATGCATAAACAGAAACAAAACTATAAAATATAATTTTGAATATTCAGTTAATGGTTTTAAATGTGATGTACTAGATGTCAATAGTAAATTGAATGATGCGTTTGACATCACCACCTTTCCATGTCATGACGTCAACTCAGTGACGTAATTGTATTGACTGGCAAGGATTCAACATCATAACTAGTAATGGAACTGCAAAATTATGATGTTTACGATACCCATAATTGATTTTTTTTATATTTACTTACATTAGTAAGAGTGTTCTTCTAGTAAATCCTATAATGATATTGTTTGTGGACACATATCAGTCGGTTCTGTATGTTCAAGCCTCTTGTTCACAAAGCATTTTTCGATCTCAGCTGAGTTTAAGAATGAAACTTTATTGTCAGTTTGTCATAC
>JAULCC010625967.1:0-10091 GCA_032358795.1 Nuttallia obscurata | reverse complement strand
GGGTTTTGTACAGTATCCCGGCTTCTTATTTATTCATGTATGAATTTCGGGTACCATTGATGGACGCCTGTCCAAAAGTGGCTTACTAAGTACGGTACTGTCGTACCGCCCAAAAATGGTAGTAATGGCTTTCTGCCTTGATGCTCAGGATTTAGGGTTAGCATTTAGGCTGGTTTGTCGGTGTCAGGATAAAGTGATTGGCTGGGGTTCAGCCCCCATGTGTATCAGTGCTATTTACACTGGGCAGGTAAAAGAGCCAGTGGTCTATACAGAAGAGTTCTCTATATCCACTTCCCTCTCTCTCTGGAACGTCCATTAGCCCTAGTTGTCAGAAAGTGACATAAATGATATAAATAAACATAAAAAATATTTTAAAATTAGGAAATGGTTTTTTTTTCCCCAGTTTGATTAAAGTAATTATCTGAATAAAGCTGTTGGGGTTATTGTCATATTGTTTACTTTTATCACTTGCCTACCGTAGATAACATCATTTTTATGTCTGTTGAATGGTACAGTTTAGCCAAGTTTGACTGTATTGTGGAATTTAATTGTTTGTCTAGTGTAATGAGTTGTACTTCATTGATTATTGTAGTATAGTGGAAACAGAGATCTCTGATAAACTATTGCAGTTTTTTAAATTGTGCACACTTCACATCACTTTGGTGTGCAGTGGTGTAGTGAATGATGTCCACTTTCATGCATTGAAGAGGTTGCAGGTTTGAGTCTGAAGTTGTTTTTTTTTTATGACCTTCATTTGACACCAAGTACTGGTTCTAACCAGGAAACAGACCTGAAAGTGTTTCAACAGGCCATAGGCTCACATAATCGAGCTAACATGAATAAGTTTAATCTAATTATGCCCACTTTAAAGAAGTGGGGGTGTAAATTGCTTTGCACATGTCAGTCTGTTGGTAGACCAAAGCTTGGACCGCCCAGTTAGCTCAAAGGGTGGAGCGTTCGCTTCTGGTGCAGGCGGCCTCTCAGACATTTTTGAGCGCAGAGTTCATGTTAAGTTTGATAACCTTAGGGGCAAGACTTTAAAATAGGCAGAACAAAGGGACAATCACAGAATATAATATTTGGTGGATGTAATAATGCATGTCTGCAAAATTACCTTTTCAAACAACAAGTTGGGACATAATTCTGCCCAGATTATAATTCTGCCCTACCATAACCATAGTAGAGCAGGAATAATGTTCATGATTTTGTCTTTATACAGGGGTGCATCTGAATTGGACAGGTTGAAACGTGACTCATCACTTAACACTACATTTTGCCAGGGCTGATGATTATGTCCTGTAAGAACTAGATCATGGTGCAGCAGCTTAAATTCTCCATTCTCAAAGTTGATTTCCAACTTGGTTTCCGGATGATAAGTTAAGTTCCAGGTGGAATATTTTCATGAAACTCTCTCAGAATGTTTGTTATGATGATATCTCGCATGGGATTGAAACTGGGTCCTGTTGGATGAAAAAGTAGGTCACAAGGTCAGATCTTAGAAAATATTTCTAAACACTACAGATGTCACATTTTCAGTCTGTTATTGATGAATATTTGTCAAATTGTTTGTTATGATAATAACGTGCATGAAATTGAAACTGGGTCCTGTTGGATGAAAAAGTAGGTCACTAGGTCAGATCTTAGATAATTTGTCTAAACACTGTAGAGGTCACATTTTTAACCTTATTTTGATAGTTTACATTTATTAAGTTATTCCTACCTGTATACTCAGAGAACTTATGTTATTTACAATCTTAAGTATTGAAAAATCTGGTTTTGTGGTATTGCCACATTTCTTATGTAACTTCATATGTATGACACAGCATTGCCAGAACTCAGACCCTCTCTTCAACAATTAGTCTTATCAGAAACTGGATTATATCAGAAAAACTGTTGAACTATTCTTAAAGGGGAAAATAAAAACAAAAGAACTTAATGCGAAAGGTTTAACAAACATGATCAACAAATATAATAAAACCATTCAAAATACTAATGAAGGGTTCCTGACTTCTTTATGTATAGCATGTAATCGCATATGTCTCCAGGAGATAATCCCGTTTTGTTTATCAAAATCAGTAAAATGTGAAACTTTAAACAAACCTTTGATGAATACTACCTATATACAGAAATTACAATATTATACAATAGATCAGTTGAGAAATTCACTTTTCTATGACAGAAATGTCCTTATTATTGATTGGTAATAATGAAATGTGGTTGACATACTATTGAAATCCATTTTAATTTAATTTAATCTATCAACCAACTTATATATGAGTGTAGATTCAGATCAATTCAAAATACCTTCATCATATTGACACAAATACATTTCTACATATTGTAAAACTTGTTTACACTGAGTTTTAAGTTTGGCTTTGTCTAAAAAACTTCACCAAACAATTGAACAAACTGGATTTGCTGGATCTGATTGAAACTTTCTAGAAATTCTAAAATTTGCCTTTTCTTTGAAATTTTTCAAAAATTATGATAATTTTATGTGTTGCAATTTTTTTAACTCAGGTGAAATGCTGGTTTTTGAGGCAACTGATGTAGATGCAAACTTTTTACAAAGGTAATCCAACTATTCAGGTCTAGCAATGAAAAGATTAAGCATAGAAAAAAAAGAAGGTAGAATTTGTGCATGTATAAAAAGAATTATATGATAAGAGTTGAATGTACATTTGAATCTAATTTATGAAATTTTTAGTATTTCAAACATTTAAGATTTGAGCATAAACTTGAATTGAGTACAAAAAAAAAGTTTGTCTTGTCTTGCAGGTCTTGTTATGTCTCAAACATTTCTAGACATATATCAGCTTTAAAGAGCACTTGTATTGTAACAGTACTATTGCTTGGTTTCTCCCTGGTTTCCAGTTACAATAACTAACTGTTTGTATGTTTATACAGGGTTTATAGTCACACCAAAACAGCCAGGTTATATGCATGGCAAATTTTCCAGCGTTTATCTGGAGAATGACTAACCCAGGTGCCCATGGGTAGAACCATCTTCCTTCTGAAAGTTAGCAAGACAGCTAGGCCCCTAGCTGATATTGAACCCATAACCTCACAGCCATGAAGTGCCATGTGATTACATGTCAATGATTTTAACCAGTGGAGGCCCCTACATGACTGTGCAAATGTTAGTCAATACCCTAAAACATGCAGGCAGCTTGAAATGCCACAACCATGTCAAAATTCTTATTCAATACAAGTTCAAAAGAAATAGCGGCATGTGTGGCTGAGTAGTTAAAGTCATTGACTTGCAATCTCTCTGCCCCTCACCGCTGTTGGTTCGAATTCCAGTCCATGCATTTCAGTTTTTTTAAGTGAGGAAGTCTTCGAGCTTGCTTGAGTTTAAGATAGGTGGTTCATTCTACCAAGGTGAGCACTGAGCCTGAAATAATGTATAAAGTTCCCCTGGGGTTTCCCTCTACCTGAAATGAGCTGGATATTGCCATAATTATGATTGAATACCTGTGAAGCAATATTATAATAAAAATAAACATTAAGTTAATTAATAACATTTAAATAATTAATGAAACAAAAATAAAAAAGATAAATACTTGAATGCTAAATTTAAGGAATATTGAAAAAATGTTATGTTGTTATAGTGTCTGCTGTTGTAACAGATATCTAAAAATATAAATAAAAGTACAACTCTTAAAACAACCCTAACCATTGCTCTAACCCTAATATTTTTTCCTTCCTAACTTTTCTTTTCTTTGCCTTTAAAATGTTTTCAGTGTGCCAGATACAAGATATATTTTTTAAAAGATTGATTAAATGCTTGATGCTCTATAGTTACAAATGAGTCTAAAAATAAAAATAAATTCTTGCTAACTTCAACAAAATTGCAGACATATTCATTTCTTCATGCCCAATAATAATCTATACTTTTCACTCTGGTGTATTCGCCAGCTTAGTTATATCTGTTATTTTCACGATGCCTTAAAAATCTGCTACCTTGTCCTTGATTTGTTCTTGGACTTAAACTTAATGACAAGGCCACTGGCGAACCAATCTTAACCTGTGCTGTACCCATACTTGAGTTATTTATTTGCAAAGAATCCAGAGGGTTTGCAAATTCCATCCTTCCTGCCTGAAACTTTGTGTCTCTGAAGATTGTTGTGTTGTGAGGGGTTGTGTTCTTTTTCCTAAGTCGCCCAGGTGTTTGCTCTACTGACTTTTTGCTGTAGCTCTTGGTTACAGCAGTTTCCTTTGGGGTTACGCTCTTTTTCTTCAATTGCTCAGGATTTTCCTCTTTCAACTTTTCACTGTTGAGATTGATACCTTTTTCATTTTGCTGGATATTCGAGATTTGAAAACTTTCTGCATCATTAGAAATGCTTTGACTGTTGTGTCTTTCAGGCATTATCTCTTTTGTAGAAGTGTTTTGGTCAGCATCTGTATCAAGGTATTCTGCAGGGACCTTAAATATAACATCAGGGTTTTGTTTTATAGGAGTTTTATGGGCTCTTGATTTGTTTTCTCGAAAAGGGCTCTTGCCAGAGACAAACATTTTTACAGACCCTTGTTTGACAAGTTTCTCATTGTCTTCTTTGTATTGTTCCAGGATAGTTTTGTATTTCTGGATTTCCTTCTGATGTTCAGATGTTAAATTTTCCATATGAACTTGCAGTTCAGCTTCCTTAGCTTCTTGAGCTTCTTGGATTTTTCTTTGTAAAAGCTTTTCTGACTCAGCTTTTGCACGCAACTTTTTGTTTGCCATTTGCAAGCTGTCTATTGACCTTTTGTTGTCCAGACACTTATTTTCCAGTTTCATGATGTTGTCCATATATTTGTTTCTCTGTTTTTCTTTTTCTTGCAGCTCCCTGTCCTGGCTTTTCTTTGACTCTATTAAGTTTATGATGAGAGAAGACAGAGACACACTTCTTTCCTTCGCCCCAAGAAGACTGCAAGCAGAAAAGTTTTGTGGAAAATAGTTTTAAAATTTGCTTGATATACCATTGTAAAATAAAAATGGAAAAACTGAAATGAAAATATTAAATACTGATACCATATAATAGTCGCTTATATGTCAACCACTATCATAAGTTCATAAGTGGAGGCAAGTTTTACCCTTAATTGCAAAGGTTTTTGCAATATTATAAGATGAGTACTGCCAGTATGTATTCCTAACATTCTGACATATCAAAAAAAAAAAAATCAACCTTTTCATCAAATGAAAGATTTGTGAAGAATGACCAAAGATCAATATGACTCACTTTTTTTTAAAACCATCTTATTTCAAGGGATATGGACCAAAGCAAAACTGAGATCCATATCTAACTTCAGGTCTGATTGACCTGTCCATATTTTTGCATGGCGCCCAAAACATCATGTTATATCGAATATAAGACAAGCAAATTTTATTTAAATTTTTTTCACTCTCACAACAATTTTGTTGTTTATCTGCGTAAGGGAGATAATTTTGCGATGTGTCGTAATTGTCACATGCCGTGAGATTTACTTTTTTGTTGTTTATTTGTGTTAGGGAGATGATTTTGCAATGTATTGTAATTTTCACATGCCATGAGATTTGCAGGCACAATAGTGCCCAGAGCCTTTAGGCACTATTGTAAATAAATGCCTGGAACATGTCACATACAGTATTTTCAAAAGAAGAAAATATGTAAATGAGGTATTCTATTAAACATATAACATTTTTGCTCTTAAAACTGCTAAGTATTTAAGATTGATATAACATTTAATTGATTGTTTGAAATTTTCTATAATGAATATCTAAAATTATGAGACTTTAAGGCATTACATTTATCCTTAGCCCTCAGTGAGATACCTAATTGATCATAGAATTTGTCTTGAATGTAATTTTGTTTATAAGTTGTGCACAAGAATACCCTATCATTTATGATTACATGAAATTACATGTAGGTTAATTACAGTTTGTAACCATAAATTTAGCATGAAACTTTCAAATATATTTACAGTCAACTCTTGTTGAGACAAACATGCTTGAGTCGAATTTCTCATTATGTGGAATTAATTTTTTGGTCCCAAATTTTACCCTTCTATTTCTATGTTAATTTATCTTCGCATATGTCAAATTTCATTGAGTCGAATTTCTCAGTATCTCAAAAAAATGTCGGTCCCATGATCATAAATATCATGTAAAACCATTTGTTTATGTCGAATTCTCAAATTAGTTTTCTCAAATTTTCACACCTTCAACATTACCTGTCACCTGCCACGCTGATCTGCAATAACAAAATACCTAACACCGAAACAACTTTCTCTCCTTTGTTGATTATGCCATTACAGTTAACTGATTGGTTATTCAGATAATTATACGAAATTATATCGCAGTCATAACTTGAGAAAGTGAAACAAACACAAGCGTTATAGACATGACAGTTATTACTTATTTACACTAAACTTATAAATAAATTCTTACTGACTGTTATCAGTCATTGTTAACATTTGTACAGAGAAATAGTGTTGTGATACCAATATAGAAACTTGGTTTGTAATATATTCCTTAAGACATGCAGTCAGGTTTTGTAAGAGAATTTTTAAGGAAATAAACTTGCTCTCTTAGTTTGCAAATCTAAATCATGCTGTATACATATATTTTTGTTCATTGTCGAGCCTGCTTGCAATGAGCTTGACATAGCTGTCACTTTTTTTTGTTGGTTGTTTGTGTGTGTCTGGATTTGGCTTGTCAGGGCTGTTATTTCATAATGGGTTGACAGATTTTAATATAAATTGGCATAAATGTTACCTTGATGAGATGGAGTGTCATGCGGAAGAATCACATTTATTCCTTAAAAGGTGTGGTTAGACATAGAGGTCAAAGGTCAAAATTCATCAAGATTATGATTGTCCGGGCTGTAATTTCTCCATGGATAGATCCGTCTGTCCTTCCGTCTGTCCCTCTGTCTTTCCCTCCGTCAGTCCGGATTTGTTTGTCCAGACCATAACTCTTAAGATTTCTCAATGAAATTAAAATTTCACTAATGCATTCCTCATCATCAGTTGCTGTGGCATGCGCAAGACCCAGGTCTGTACCTCAAAGGTCAAGGTCACACTTGGAGATCAAATGTCAAAATTGGCTCATATTCAAATTGTCCTGACCATAACTCTGAGGTTTCTCAACAGAATTTAAAATTATTTCACATATGCATTTAACATCATCAGTCGGTGGGGCATGCGCAAGACCCAGGTCTGTACCTCAAAGGTCAAGGTCACACACTTGGAGGTCAAATGTCAACATTGGCTCAAACTCAGCTTGTCCAGACCATAACTCTGAGGTTTCTCAACGGAATTTAAAATTATTTCACATCCTCATCATCAGTTGGTGTGGCATGGGCAAGACCCAGGTCTGTACCTCAAAGGTCAAGGTCACACTTTGAGGTCAGATGTCAACATTGTCTCAAATTCAGCTTGTCCAGATTATAACTCTGAGGTTTCTCAACAGAATTTAAAATTATTTCACATATGTATTCCTCATCATCAGTCGGTATCATGGTATATTGGCACATTAGTGGGGTTAAGGTGTGTGTGGCGGGGTGGGGTTGGGAGACATTATGTTTTTTTCAAAAACAAGCTCTAGTTTTGAAATGATTTGGTACAAATGATAACATTGATGAGAAGGAGTGTGGCACGGAAGAATCACATTCATACCTTAAAAGGTGTGGTCAAACTTAGTGGTCAAAGGTCAAAATTGGTTAAGATTATGTTTGTCCGGACTCTAACTTCACCATGGATGAATGGATTTTAAAAAAAATTGGCACAAATTTTAGCATTGATGAGACTGAGTGTCATGCGAAAGAATCTCTTCATACCTTTAAAGGTGGGGGTCATCCTTAGAAGTCAAAGGTCAAAACTGGTCAAAATTATGTTTGTCCGGGGTCCACCCAGAATCTTTATTCTGCGAGCTCGACAATGATGCCCTTTCAGCAACATATGCCTAGTTTTGCTTAGGTTTCCTAATTGCTATCATCGATATAGAACTATGTTTAACCCCAAATTTATATTATTTTTATTCGTCATGTGTACATGTTTGTTTATATTTGTAAGTACTCTTCATGAAACAGATGTTTATAAATATAATAGATAGATTCATTGGAATAAAAGATAACAAATATTTCTCAGTATCATTACACTTACCAACTAAACCAACGCTGTTGAACATCTACTCTGCAAGTAAACCTTAGTGATCAAAGGAAAGTTGTTACCCCTACCATTTATGAACGTTATATGAAAATTACTTATATCGAATTATTTGAACAGTCCCTTGAAATTGGAGATAATGAGAGTTGGCTGTATTTCATAAGCAGTAAGAAGTTAAAAGAGAGTAATATGTTCTCTCTGTTTATTTTTCTCTTCTGATATTTGCTACACATGTTACAAGACCTCCCAAATGTACATGTGCTTACCTATAACATTGTTCTAAGGATCCAAAAAGCTGGTCCAGCAGCTCGTTGATCATGTTAAATGTCACTGGTTCTGGGCTGTTAAAGGAAAACTCACGTATACAACTGCTGGTCATGTGGATCTTGACCTTTGTGTACAAACTGATCATGTTCTGTTGCACCATCGGGCAGAGAAAGTCGTGTGGTTGATGCGAAGATCTGTCACTTCTCAAGGACGGTACAGTGTAGTCAAGGTCATCTGTCTGAACAAGTTCATTCTTGTTAACTTGATTCCCATTGAAATCAGGTGGCAACAGTGGCGACATTGTGTCTGAGGCCGTTGGCATAGAGACGTCACTTGAATTTGGGCTGGAGCTGATTTCATGCTGTTCTCTGGCATCTCCTGTTAATTTATTTAAAAATTTATTTAAAAACTGGTAACATCAATAACACTGATAAGAATTATTTTTGAATGTCTGGCTAGGTTAAGAAAACAAAAGGACCATAAGGGTCCTGTAATCACTCACCTGAATATTTCTCTTTACAAAATTACTTCATGCATGTAATTTATGTAACCCTATGGTCTAGACACAGAAACTGTATTAGCTCTAGCATGCAAAGATGGTTTGAGGTATGTAGATATTATAGGTTTGTTCTTTATAAGTCTATGTAAAATAAGACTACCATGGGGCATAGCCAAATCTGACCATGGGGTCACCATTTGAACAAAACTTGTAGAGGACCTATATATAATGTTTCAACCAAAATATCAAAAGCTCTAGTCTGTATGGTTTCAGAGAAGATTTTTAAAATTTTCACTATATAAGTCTATGTAAAACAAGACCACCCCAGGGCGGGCCAAATTTGACCCCATGGTCACCATTGGAATAAACTATGTAGAGTACATCTATATAATGACACATGCATAATATCTAAGCTCTAGTCTGTATGATTTCTGACAAGAAGATTTTCAAAGTTTTTTTTTCTATTTTAAGCTCTGGTGACCATATTGTTCATCTGACCAAACCATTTGAACAAAATTGAGAAATGCTGATGTCATGATATTTCAGACCAAGTTTGAATAAAATCCAGTCAGTGGTTCAGGAGAAGAAGTCATTCAAAGAAAAAGTTGACAGTCAGACACATGGACGGATGATGGACAAAAGGGTGATCACAAAAGCTCACCTTTGACTACTTTGTGGTCAGATGAGATCTAATATTTAGGATAGATTATCAGATTAATGCAGAGTTTGCTTTATCTTAGGCTAGGTCAGCTGGTAAAGAAATGCAATTTGGGAATAAGTTAATTGGTTAAGATATACAGGGTGGATAGATTAACTAGTAAAGAAAAGCATTGTGTGGATAGGTTTGCTGGTACAGAAATGCAGAGTTTTGAAAGGTTTGCTGGTACAGAAATACGGAGTGTGGATAGGTTTGCTGGTACGGACATACAGAGTGTTGATAGGTTTGCTGGTACAGATATAATGAGTGTTGATAGGTTTGCTAGTACATTAATACAGAGTATTGAAAGGTTTGCTGGTACAGTAATACAGAGTATTGAAAGGTTTGCTGGTACAGAAATACAGTGTTGATAGGTTTGCTGGTACAGACATACAGAGTGTTGATAGGTTTTCTGGTATGGATTTGTTTGTTTGTTTGTTTGATTAACGTCACTTTCTGCCAGCTAGGGCTAATGGACGTCCCAGAGAGAGGGAAGCG
>JAULCC010625945.1:0-10091 GCA_032358795.1 Nuttallia obscurata | reverse complement strand
AGTGGCACCTATTCACACTGTTTACAAGTTGAAATTAAATGATATATTATCAAGATGAACTAATATGATAAAACTAGATATAGCAAAAAAAATCATATTCATTAAATAACAATGGATAATGAGTATCCTAGTACATGCTTTTGCAATCTGTGTAAACAAGCGTCTGCCTGCCAATGTTTGACATACTGATATTGACGTATGGAGCTCTCTACAGAGTTAACCTTTAGTCTGCTATGGGCCACCATGATAGAACATGCAAACAGCTTTGATCCAGATTAGACTCTGAGTATCTCGGCGTCTAATCCAGATCTAAGCTGTTTCACACTCGGCCAATTGTTTCTCCAAATATTGGGCGATTTTGGTGAATTTTAAAGTCTAGGCAGACGACAGTTTATGCAGACGACATTGTTTTAGCAGGCTAAGGGTTCAGTGTTATGTAGAGTTTGGCTAACTTTATAACTCCAAGGCAATACGCAGGCTGAAAAAATTTGCTTTACTTTACAATAGTACACAACACGTATCTTATTTGAAATCAATTTCTCATATAATATTGTTTTATCTATATGAAAAGATTGTTTTGTATGAAACTTAGCTGGTACAGTTAACAATGTGAAACTGGTAAGTACTCACCTGGTCTTTCACGTCCCTTAAAAGCTTATATGTACAGTTATAAACTGGAGGCTTGAATTCGCCAGCTAGAGTACATTCCCTTCTCACTTTACCTGAAATAACAAATTTGGTTTCTGATAAGGTTTAGTGCTGTTAGTTGCAGATGCTCTCAAAATACTTCCAGACCGAAATGTGTCGGCAGACATCACATGTAAGTTTTCACTCTATTATATTAAGCACTTTTGTAAGTACCATATGTTAAAAGTTTTTATATATAAATGTTGTAAAGTAATAATAATAATTATAAAACCATTTAGTAGACTTGATACAAAAATATTATTTCATATGTTAGTTTTCACATTAAAAACACTTTAGATATAAACAAAATATAAATACTACTTGTCAAAGGTCAAAAGTCAAAGGTCACATCACAAGCACTTCAAGTACAAATAATATACATAAAGTATACCACTCTTCATGTTAAATTTCACATCGCTAATTTCAAGTGCAGACTGTCAATGACAGTAACTGACATAAATTTTTAAACTATTTAAAGATATTCTTAATGAATCTTTGAATTGACGTTTTACATATAAGCTAACATAAATTAACAAAAAATAGAATCAAATCGAATTTCATTATCTCAAACAATTAGATTTCTTTATTTGCTAACGTGGGCACAGATGAAACGAGTAAAAACCATGTGACTAAATGAAAAGTCCATTTGACTATATATATGGTCCGAGTGAGTATATATAAAGTCCATGTGACTAAATGTAAAGTCCATTTGACTATATGTATAGTCCGAGTGACTATATATAAAGTCCATGTGACTAAATGTAAAATCCATTTGACTATATGTATAGTCAGAGTGACTATATATAAAGTCCGTGTGACTAAATGTAAAGTCCATGTGGCTGTATGTAAAGTCTATGTAGCTATATGTAAAGTCCATGTGACTATATGTATAGACATGTGACAATATTAAAATTCCATGTGACTATATGTTAAGTCCATGTGACTATATATGTAGCTAATGTTATTATATGTAAAGTCCATGTGACTATATCTATAGCCTATGTAAATATATGTTAAGTCCATGTGACTTTATGAATAGTTTATGTAATTATATGTAAAGTCCATGTGACTATATGTAAAGTCCATGTGACTGTATGTATAACCTATGTCATTATATGTGAAGTCCATGTGACTACATTTTAAGTACATATGCCTATATGTATAGCCCTTTGCGATTAAAGTATAATCTACATGACTTTAGATGGTCATGGTGTGAATAAATTCATTCGCCAAACACAGGCGACATAATTTTGTCCATGTAATTGATTGGACGTTCGTATCTTAAGAGTCAAATATAAAGAGTCTGTCAGTAGAGTTATTTCCATTTTTTTAAAATTAATTTGAAGATCTGTACACCTCACACATTTTCACCAATTATAGTTACAATAACTTTTTAACAGTAATAACTGTTAGCATCTGACGTCATTTCTAATAAGTTTCAAATGAATTTGTTTTCACTACGCAAGACAATCGCCTTTACAAAGGTCTTCCATTGTAACAATTCGGTTTAAGAGTACACAAATTATACAGTCCACTCACATACCTTCATATCCATCTGTACATGACTTGTTAACAGTTTTCCCACCCTCTGTGTAATTCCAAACATTTCCGTAACTGTCTGTATTTTGTCTACAGTAGGCTTTGGGTACTTGAAGAAAAAAGAAACTGATTAAACCGATGCATAATTTGTGATTAAGGTCTCAATCAAAGAATCAAATTTAGGCACAATTTCATGTCTGTTTACGTCTGAAAATCAAAGCCAAGCATAACTTTTGCTTATACAAATCGTTGAAAGTTAAAACTTATAATTTTTCCTTTAAGAATGAATATGTAAAAATTTACAATCATAAAGAGAAATTAATTTTATTTAGCAAAGTAGGATTTTCCTTGTTGCATACTTAATCTTGTAAAAAAAAGGAAGCTATGTTAACATATCGGCTCAATGTTCACACCAAGTGGAGTGAATATCAGCTGAGCCATTTTGTGTTTAATGTTAAGAACGAAATGTTAGGTTAAAAATCAAATATTCATGTACAACGTTTTCTGCTTTTTGCAAGATTTTATAGCAGAGACTATGGAAAATATTTCATATCAAGTTATAATCTCTTGGCACATCAAACAGGCCCTTATTTACAAAATATGAGTCTTCCTTAATAACTTCAATTTATTTATTGAATTCTCGTTCAAGTTAAACATTATACTCACATTGGATCATGCAAGCCACGTTGGCGGTAGGAAGATAGGCATTTTCTATTTTAAATGTGGACTGGCTCCCATCATACTGTAGGTAGAGAGTGCTGTTACCGCTGATTGAGCTAGAATCTAAATTGCCAAGGTTCCGTCTGATTGGTTCCTTATTTGGCCAATACCATGTGACCTTACCATTGGCGTCAGTTGTATGATTAACAGACATCACAACTTTCGACACTTGTACTGATGGGGCAACAGAATGTCTGTAAAACCCTGTAAAGCGATCATTAAGCATCATGAATACAAAGCAGGCAGATTAATTAAAGAATGGAAAAGACGATAGTCCGAACATAGTGTAAAGTATTTGAATGTAAAATTTAGTGTATTTAGCACAGAAGTCACTACAGTTTAATATGCCAAGTGGTGTTGTCTTAATCTGTCACACTTTTAATCTGCCTGGTGATGTATTCACACTTTTAATCTGCCAGGTGGTGTAGTCTCACTTTTAATCTGCCAGTTGATGTAGTCTCACATTTAATCTGCCAGGTGGTGTAGTCATACTTTTAATCTGCCAGGTGGTGTAGTCACACGTTTTAATCTGCGAGGTGGTGTAGTCTAACTTTTAATCCGCCAGGTAGTGTAGTCAAACTTTTAATCTGCCAAGCGATTTAGTCACACTTTTAATCTGCCAGGTGATGTAGTCACACTTTTAATCTGCCAAGTGTTTTAGTCACACTTTTAATCTGCCAGGTGGTGTAGTCTCACTTTTAATCTGCCAGTTGATGAAGTCTCACATTTAATCTGCCAGGTGGTGTAGTCACACTTTTAATCTGCCAGGTGGTGTAGTCACACGTTTTAATATGACAGGTGGTGTAGTCACACTTTTAATCCACCATGTGGTGTAGTCACACTTTTAATCTGCCAACAACAACATTTCAACAACATTTTATTCACAAATGCACAAGTCCCATACTAAATGGGATACATCAGCATTATAAATATATAAACTACATATGTAACATGTACAAGGACAAACATATAATGATTACATAAAAGGAAAACGGCTAATCCGCCAGGTGGTGTAGTCACACTTTTAATCTGCCAAGTGATTTACTCACACTTTTTAATCTGCCAGTTGATGTAGTCACACTTTTAATCTGCTAGGTGATGTAGTCACACTTTTAATCTGCCAGGTGGTGTTGTCACACTTTTAATCTGCCAGGTGATGTAGTCACACTTTTTATCTGCCAGGTGATGTAGCCTTACTTTTAATCTGCCAGGTGGTGTAGTCACCATTTTAATCTGCCAGGTAATGTAGTCACACTTTTTATCTGCCAGGTGATGTAGCCTTTCTTTTGATCTGCCAGGTGATGTAGTCACACCATTTATCTGCCAGGTGATGCAGCCTTTAATTTTAATCTGCCAGGTGATGTAGTCACACTTTTTATCTGCCAGGTGGTGTAGTCACACTTTTAATCTGCCAGGTGATGTTGTCACCTTTAATCTGTCAGGTGGTGTAGTCACACTTTTAATCTGCCAAGTTGTGGTCTTACTTTTATTCTGCCAAGTGATGTAGTCTTACTTTTAATCTGCCAAGTGGTGAAGTCACACTTTTGATCTGCCAAGTGGTGTAGTCTTACTTTTAATTTGCCAGGTGGTGTAGTCACACGTTTGATCTGCCAAGTGATGTAGTCACACTTTTTATCTGCCAGGTGATGTACCCTTACTTTTTATCTGCCAGATGGTGTAGTCACACTTTTAATCTGCCAGGTGATGTAGTCACACTTTTTATCTGCCAGGTGGTATAGTCACACTTTTAATCTGCCAGGTGATGTTGTCACCTTTAATCTGTCAGGTGGTGTAGTCACACTTTTTATCTGCCAGGTGGTGTAGTCACACTTTTAATCTGCCAGGTGATGTTTTCAACTTTAATCTGTCAGGTGGTGTAGTCACACTTTTAATCTGCCAAGTTGTGGTCTTACTTTTATTCTGCCAAGTGATGTAGTCTTACTTTTAATCTGCCAAGTGGTGTAGTCACACTTTTGATCTTCCAAGTGGTGTAGTCTTACTTTTAATCTGCCAAGTGGTGTAGTCACACTTTTGATCTGCCAAGTCGTGAAGTCACACTAATGTTGATATTAAATGAATCAATGGGTTTCATAGATTGCTTAACATTCATGGCAGAAGTTTTGTACTTAAAACTGCACTGCACTTTAACTCCAATTTTACTATATTTTGCCTTGTAACTAAATAGCAGTAATTAATCGATTTCAAATGTTATATTGTAGAGAAGTTCTAGTTTGCAGCTCTCCCAGCACATCATGTCCATTTTAAACAAAATAATCTAAGCTACTCTACAGATTATGTATGTGAATGCATCGACATTTCCCCCTTTTTTTTAATGTATGTTAACTGTACCTCAGGTATTCATGTAATAACAAGAACTAAGTGAAATAAAGAATTTATATTTGAGAAGATAATTTATATTTCATTCATGTCATTGCCTGCCATCTAGGGCTAATGAATATCCCAGAGAGAGGGAAGCGGATACAGAGAACTCATCTGTAAAACTCTCTGGTTCTTTTATGTATCCGGTATGTGGAAGTGATATATATGGGGTGAACCCCGGCTGGTCACTTTATCCTGACACCGACAAACCAGTCGTGATGCTAACCCCAAATCCTGAGGGTCAAGGAGAGAAAGCCATTACTACAAATTTAGAATATTTGGTTTTACTCAACTGGGGAAACAAACGTTCTAACCACTGAGTTAACCGGGTGGTTTAATTCGTTTTAGAAAACATTAATTTTGTTTATTAATCTTCTCACTTATCTAATTATACTATTTTGTTCTCATGAGGTAATTAAAAAAAATAGCATTATTCCTAGGTCCCGTAGTTCTTATTGATTAACTATTGGCTTTTGCCATGAATTTTGAGATATCAAAACAGTCTGTTATCAATTTTCAACAATGCTGCTCAGAGTAGAGATTCATGTTTACTAGAGGTCAACAACTTACCGTATGCCCAAAGGGTGTTGATAAATTGATTGAATATAACATCGTTATTCAGAACAAGAGCCACTGTTCCGTTTTTTCTGCATTCTTTTTCTATATCCCTGCAGCCTGGACAGTCTAATAGCACTTTGTGACATGCGTTTGAGTCCTTGCTGTATATGTATGACAAGTCCTGCGGACATGGTGCTGTGAAATATACATAAACAGGGAGATGTTCTATTAAACTTCTTACCGATGTAATGTCTCAGTAAGTAGTTACATAATTATTATCATATCAAAACTTGATTGTGATTTGAGTGTACATATTCACTTATCACGCTTACCATTATTGTGTGATTGATACAGGACTATTTTTTTGATTGAGCGAGCCAACCAACAACATTTCCTAATTAGAGACACCAGAGTATCACATTTTTTATAACATTAGTATAAAACCTCTTTAACATGTAAGGCATACGTTCAAAGGTGCGTTAAATATTATCGCCCGATCATCAGGTTGAATGTCAGCCTTTAACACATGGTGCAGATTTCAGCCACAGGTGATGACTTACAACTTCACAGGCACCCATTTATACACATAGGTAAAGTGAGGCACGTGCAGGATTAATGTTCTGCCCAGAAATGTCTAATGGCCAGGGTGGGATTTGAACCCAGGACCCTTCAATTCAGAGGCATGCGTTTTACCATAAGACCATAGTCCCCACACATAAAAAGTTTTTAATTATCGCTCTATTGAAACTACAGTCACCTTACCAAATTACCATATCATCCGGAGATGAAATTCAGTTTACATAAACAGCCAATGTGCATGTTCGTGTTGACCATATCCATGTCAATGGTTACTGTTGTCTTTTATATAAAACTTGTTATAAAATCATACTGGTTATATTTGATAACACTCGTGTAGACATGTAGAGACAAGCGTGAGTAATATAAGCTTTAACCTGAAGAAATGCGTGTTGTTTTTTTTTACGACAATCTCACTAAAATCAGATCTATACCATTTTGCGGTATGTACTGACAACGAACTGTAGAAGGTCCGCTTCAGTGACCTCGGAATTTACCTTTTGGATACATTTAGATAATTTGGTAAATCGATCAAGATGTGTGTTAGATCAATCAAAACAGTCCTTACAAACCGCATTCGTCAGCTTTGATTGTTACATTCAGATGGGCCCATTAATGACCCCCACCCCCATTGTTCTTACTAGGCATGAACGTAACTGTAAAAGCATGAGAGTCACATGCATAAACTAGCAAAGCCAGCTTAACCTCTCAAGAGAGGCCCTGAACTACTCAAGGGGAATGTACATGCACACAAGATGATGGTAAATCAAAAACCAATAAAATAAAGTGGTTTGCCACATTCAAAATAATAACTTAGCTGTATATTATGAATACTTCAATAATGTATTAGAGATAAAACTCGGGACATTTGGTAATGTTAAAACTGTATGAATTGCAGTTTACATACAATACAATACAATTGCATTCCATCATTTTACGAATGTGTGTCGTACTTTACTGATGATCATTGCAAAACTGTTTCATGATAGAAGTATGACCACAGGCTAGATAGTCTCCATACACATGTAGAAAATTCCTAGCTTATGCAGCAAAATAAAATCTTGTATGCATACATGTATGTAGCTTTTTTCTCTTTAGATTTTACGTTTTCGTTTATATGACACACTGCCAAATTTGTTTTCAAAATGTAATTGTATATTACCATATGACCCAAAACGTTTATGATGAAATATGTTCATATTGATATTAAAAGACTTACCAGGATATGTGCTCATGCCATTTAAATAATTGCTCGGGTGTTTGTATGCATCAAAGGATTTAATAGTTGTTTTAATTATTTGCTAAGCGAAAGAGTCAGTAAGTATTATTCTGCTTTAATAATAATGATAATTATAATGTCTTTAATCGGAACACTCGCAAATTATCCAATTGAGTTTTACATTCACGATTGTGTAGGTAGGGAACAAGTTGATTGGCTGATAGGAAAATCAGCTGAGGGCGTATTGCAATAGTTCACTGTCAGTTCATACCGCAAAATGGCATAGATCTGATTTTAATGAGATTGATTTGACAACAATAGTTTTTGACAACAAATGTTGATAAATCGGCACACATTTTTTGTCAGGAAAACATGAGTTTAAAGATAAAGGTAGGCCATTGTTGAAAACTAATCAAAGTATCATTGTACACGGAACAGGATATATCACAATACATAAATTTTCAAATGACTTGAATGAAATTATGCCTGTATTGAAGGTTGTTTTAATAATATAGCAACAACAATATTTTGATGTACATGAATTACTACTTCACTGCACACTTGTTATTTATTGTGTAATTGCTATCGGTGATATGGAAGCCATGGAGTGACCTCCGACTTCTCCACTTCTAACTTTCTAACTTCCAACTTCATGACTTCCAAGTTAAAAACTTCCAACTTCCTTACTTTCAACTTTATTATGTATTAAACTCAACTTGTTCGAACAAGTTTGCCTTAGAACGGCCATTCGGTTTGCTGAACACAGATCACATGGCTCATTCCCACGTCTCACAGACCTTCATACATCTAAGTGTTGACAACTGGATATATCAGGTACAACATACCGGTTACAACAAATACATGGAGGATATAGTCTGTTTAATTAGAACTTTATTACATCGATAATCTGACGTTAGTTACAGAGGGATACTAAGTTCCAACGACTAGAGGAACACCCAAGCATCATAGCTGGGAATAACAGTGAACATCAATAAGTCATACATTACATACCTTAACCTTGAGGCTGCTAAGGGCGACGTGATAGAATTTGCAAAAAGCTTGGATCCATATTAGACACCGTGTACCTCGGTGTCTTATCAGGATCCAAGCTGTTTGACATTCGGTCAATTGTTACTCCAAATATCAGGCTACAGTTTAAGCAGACGACATTTTTAGCAGATTAAAGGTAACACCCCCCCACCTTACACTCACACACATCCGAAACAACTTTCCGTAATTATATAACTCTACTTTTGTAACACGACAAGAGACATGAGAGACTGTTTTCAGGGACTTAACTAACTTTACAGTCTAAAGCATAATCACCCAAGATCATTATCATAAAACAATTGCAACTTCACAAATAACTAATTAGAAAATAGTTTCACAAGATATTTTGCCTGTAGTTTCATGCATAGAATCTGTTGTTGTGAACGAAGCTCTTTCTGAGCAAAAAGTTAAAAAAAAAAAGGATGTTTCGGTAGCACACGTGGTTCTCTAATGGTCTAAAACAGGGTTAGCCTTAAAGGCATTAAGGTAGAATTGAAGAATTTGGTAGTAATGAAGTTAGAAAAGATAAAGTTGGAAGACATGAAGTTAGAAGAGAGGGACTTAGAAGTCGTGATGTTAGAAGTAGTGAAGAAGGGACTAATGAAGTTTGAAGTCATGACGTTTGAGGTGAGGAATTAAGAAGTCGTGAAGTTAGAAGTTATGAAGATGGAAGTCATGAAGTTGGAAGTGATGAAGTTGGAAGTGATGAAGTTTGAAGACATGAAGTTAGAGGAGAGAAACTTAGAAGTCGTGAAGTTAGAAGTGAAGAATGTGGAAGTCATGACGTTAGAAGTGATGAAGTTGGAGGACATGAAGTAAGAAGAGAGGGACTTAGAAGTCGTGATGTTAGAAGTAGTGTAGAAGGAAGTAATGAAGTTGGAAGTCATGAAGTTTGAGGTGAGAAACTTAAAAGTCGTGAAGTTGGAAGTAATGAAGTTGGAAGTCATGACGTTTGAGGTGAGAAACTTAGAAGTTGTGAAATTAGAAGTAATGAAGTTTGAAGTCAGGAAGTCAGAAGACATTATGTTGTGATGTTGGATTTCATGAAGCAATAACTTATGAAGTATTAAGTTACAATTTAGTCAGGAAGTTAGAAGTGAGGTTTGGTGTGAGAACAATCTGAGAGATTATGGTTCAGTTTGAAATTTTGGCCTGGTTCTCAGACTATCGAAGTGGGTTTGGCTTGCTAAATATATTTAATCGAAAACGTATAACAGAACAGAACAGAACATAAATGTTAATGTTTTTACAAACAACATTATTTGTTTGTTTGTTTGTTTGTTTGTTTAATTAGGAATTTAACGTCGCTTTAACAGTATTTCAGTCATATCGCGACGTCCAGCTCATTACAGGTGGAGGAAGA
>JAULCC010625934.1:0-10091 GCA_032358795.1 Nuttallia obscurata | reverse complement strand
CAGAAAACCGTTTAACGAAGACAAAGCAGTGTATCCTCTTAACGAATGTGCTGATCTGACACACAACAGTTTGATTTCCAACAGCATACCTTTATTTTATAGAACAATGTGTGACATAACACGTAATTGCTAACACCCTAAGGGATGGAGGAAAGCTTATTTGTTTTCGATCTATAGGTGACACTAATTATTATGAAGACGACACCCTTAAGAAGTGTGACCTGCGTGGGGATAAAGGGGCTGGTAATGTTAGGTTAAGATTCCATGGAACAGTGAGCGATTTAAATGCTGCTGACGCCAGTTATCATGTAAATTGCAGGACTAAAGTCATCTTAACTAAAAATATTTACTTTCCTGCACCAAGTTCATCTATGGGGCCTGTAAGTGAGGATAGTGATAGTGATTTTGCATTTGAAGATCTTTGTGAGTTGATGTTAGAGAATCCTTTAGGTTTAGGCGTGTGGAATACAATTGAACTCTTTGAAAAGTATAAGGATGAGGGAGGTGTTATATAAATACACAGAGAAGTATTCTTGCCATATTCATTAAACAATCAATACAGTTTAAGGTATTAATAGAAATGGCAATATGAACTAACGAGCAAACGATATTGGTGTTGATGTTTTCACATCAGAGTCGTATCCAGATTTCAATGGGTATAAAACGCAATCATTAAATATAAAACATTATTTATTATTTGCCTTGAGTAGCAAGTATAATTCTATTTAAAGTGAATGCCCCAACTCTGCTCAAGATTGTCCCTAACAATGATGAATCAGATAAAGATAGAGCAACTATGGAAGTATCAAAACATTTCATTTACCAAATTAAACTAATCAATGTCGACAGAAAAGCATCCGGCACACGGTTGAATAAAAAACGATTGAAAGTCAGCTGCGTTCAAAGAAGATGAAACTTTTATCACACGTGTCTACAAAACTTTATTCTAGTCCAGCAGTTCCATTGTCAGTTTTTTTTTAAACAAATTCAACTCCACTTTAAATAGCATTTGAAGTTATATCGCCAAGTTTCAAATGCATTAGTAAATCAAATAAACAGCTTTGGAGTAATATGTACATATGACGAGGTATTGTGATTCAAGAAATACTTCAGGGGATATCTGACTGCTCATATGGATTAGTACAGATGGTTATCGATAATTTAGTTGCGGACATATCTTCAAAAATAATTAAGCACCTACTCATTCTCTAGTAATCCTTGTAACACAGCGCGCTTCTGATAAAAATGAAGCAGTCGAAACCCTTCAAATAAAACGTGTCGACAAGAGAGAAACCAATTAACTACGAAATCAAGGTCGAGCATTAAAATGACCCAAGAAAGGTTCATATGCCAGTTGATGCATCGCTTAAGAAGAAATGCCGATTAAGGTATAGCAGAAATGTCAATTTCAACAAAGCAAGCACACGACATTGATGTTGATTTTTTTGAAAAATGTTGTCACACCAGAGTCGTGTCCAGAATTCAATGGGTATAACACACAATTAGGTCAATTACACTCCACGCTGTGTTTAACTAATTCCATTCTTGAAATATTTAACCACTGCCTGAATGAGCAACCAAACTCGCTATTAAGCTATTTATAGCACAGCGAAACCAATATAGACACACCTCCATTTAAATCCCATCAGATAACACCTTAAAGTCAGCAGAGAAATGCCGCTTGTTTATATGCAGTCGCCAATGGGCGAAATCTAGTGCACTTGCGACACAGCCAGCTTACATTCGAGTTGAGTAATGCCTTTCATGTCCACATGTGTTCGGCAAGTAATCTGACCCCAAACATACTCCAATAAAAAACAAAATTATCATAATATAACATTAAAACTTATGCTTGCAAAAATTGTGATGATATTATGTTAATATATGTTCTTTTTTTGCAGCAATTACTGGTCGTTCAGGCAGCGGGTGAACGTAGTCAAATCTCATATACACGTTGCAATGGGAGCGTAGTCGGAAAAAGGGCATGCAAGAACTAAAATAACAAAAGCTGTTTACTTGACACTAGTTAAAAACTCCCTCTGATCCTGATAGAATAAATAAGCTTTGAAACAAGCACAACTGATTGCCACCCGGTGTTGTTAGGAGTATACAGTATTTGCTGAAGATGTACAACTGTACATGGTAGCTCGTAATATCCTATGGTAAAACTCAGCTGAGTTCAGTGATGATGTTCTACAATTGTGGGGAATGCATATACTTATGGGTTTTGTAGGGTGTTTAGGAACTCCAATGGAAGGGAGTAGACTAGAAGAATAGCTGGAATCTACTTTCGGCGGGGTTTTGAAGATGTTGTCAGGGAAAACGAATCCTAAAAATATCCGGATCCTTCATTAGCTATTAGAAGAATTAATGAGAGAGGCTTTCGTTAATAGAAATACAAACAGAATGAGAGACCTTGCTGAAATTCTTGAAAAGCTGTCATCTAAAAGCAGAACATGCAAGGTATGGATAAACTGTGTACTTAGGTCAATATTGATTATGATGTTGTATAGAGGGGTAGAACAAGAAAACGACTGAGGCTTACATTTTGTGGCCAAATAAGCCATAAAGCCTTAGGGGACAGACAATAGTTTTTTCTCAAATTCCAGGTCTGGCAAAGTAACCTAACTTGAAATCTGTTCTGCAAAACACACATGAGTAAAATAGACAAACACTTTAAACTTATTACAGCATAGCTATGTCCCCTTGCTGCTGATACACCAAAAGGAAAATGCAAAACCATCAGTGCTCTGACAAGGAAATTTTCAATTTACAAGTTTCAACCCCGCGAAAAGTAACGACAATTTTAACCCGAAACACTAGATTTCATGCTTCTATTCTGATCTTAGGGGAAATCAAATCAACATGCAGTATGCATAGCGCCATGAGAATGCCATATCTGTACCCTGTCTTCCTATCAAAACTAAAATATTTCGTGACCCTGTCGATTTTCGGCTATTTGATGATGTCTGAGGCCTCCGAAATTTTGTCGCTATTCACACTGCCCGCACTAGAAAGGGGTAGGTTCGTATTTTAGCCTAAACCCATATTACATGCTGAGTACCAGTCACCCACTGGTTTCCAGCATTCCTAGAAAACCTTACATTAGCAAAATATATAGGAAGATTTGACAATTAAACTTATTTTAGATCTCAACTGTGCTGTTTATAACCACATATGCCTTATTTTCATGAAATTCCCCGGGGCCAATTCGAAACTAAACATTGAAACCGGTGTCTGCTACCTTACTGTTTGCAACAGAACATGATAATTAGCTAGATATTGCCTCCTCTGTTTACGATCGATGGAGTCCATGCCCCATTACATGTAAGAACATATTTCAGAAAGGTGAGCATGTGACGCGTCACGTTCCTGGTGTTTGGAACGGAATATGGAGTGATATGTATATTGAGACATCATTAATGAGATATGGGTATGGCAAGCAGGGCATTAGGGACATTACATTGAAACCGGACACACTGAAAATATGGTCGCTTAGTCTACACATTTGTAATAGGTTGGAGGAAGATACCTTTTACCTGGAGTTAATTCCGAGAGTGCAAACCTTTAGACAATAAACACAAAAAGGAAATGAAGTAAAGAATAATGAGCGATTGTGCCGATCGCAAGTCGCTACAGAGAGCACCGAATGAGTGCATTCATCCTTCTAATACGTCAAATCATCCTGCTGAAATTATCTTTGTATAACTGGTCATATAGTACCTGAAAATGTAAATGTTGATAAAGCTGTTAAAATTGGAATCGAACAAATGCAGTAATTTGAAAAGGGTAGGCCAGAAAGTTTCAATGACAAGATAAGACGCAAGATCAAAACCTAAGCTGAAAAACACGTAAAAGCATACGAGTGGGTGATACAAAAGTTTTTGACACCGAAATTAATTTTCACAAGAATGATCGGACGTCAAGCCAGCTCACGTGAATTTGATGTGAAAAAAGTTGCTGACATATAAGTTGTCTCCAGTTCCATGAGCGATGGTTTTTAATGCGGTGGAATGAGACTTGCAAAATCCAAATCTGTGCTAAAAAAAGGTTATGCAAATTGAGGTGTCAGCTCGTTCTGTTACAACACAAGTAAAGTCTAAGATTATAGACGGCTCTGCAGTTTTGTATATATCACGTTAGCTGTTCATTGGATCTGTTGCTGACTATAGAGCAAGTTTTCGACAATACAAAAAGAGGAATCTTATCTTATCTTTGACAGGTACAGACGGTACAGGACAAAATGAGAAAAACGGGAAAATAGACGATCAGACATTCAGCGCATACATCAGTCTTCAATGCAAACTCCTCAACAGAAAACGATTCGGAAAAACAAAAGTCAACTTATAGCAATAATTGTTCCGGGGCTTGTGTAACTGCAGTTCCTTCGCTAGGAATGTAAGGCATTCAAGAAAACTAGTCATAACTGAAGACGACTCTTTACCAACTGAAGTAACACCAACTGTAACAATTAACAATGATATGAGTACCACTTATGAAACAGCCGATAACATTATAGTTAAGCAAATGGTTGGTATGGCAAAAGAAAGTGATGGCTGTATTTCAGTGATTTTTGACGATACCGACGCCTTTGTTCTTCTGCTTTGCCCTTGCTTGGAACAAAATATTACAAAAAAAGATTATGGAGTCACCTGTGAAAGAAAGATCAGTGATAGATATAACTGAAATAGTCAAACGATATAATTCTGTAATTCCAGACCTATTTACAGCACATGCTCTGTCGGGGTCAGATACGACATCTTGTTGTTATGGGATAGGTAAAGGTACAACAGTGAATGTGCTGAAATCGCAAAAGGTTCCACTTGCAATTGTTGGAGACGAAAACGCTGAATTCTCAGCGGTCGCGTGAGCTTTAGCACACTTCATTTCTCTCTGTTGACAATGACAACGTGACTGTTATTCATGAGAAAATGTCACAAGTTCGTCAAGTTGTATGGTCTTCAAGGGTTGGGAAGTCGACATTGTGTTGACACGAGCTTGCTTATCTACCCAAAACAACTGAGGCATTTAATGAAAATATCAAGCGAGCTCATTTGCAAGCTTGTGTGTGGAAGCATGTGGTTAATGCAGACCCACAAGACCTGGATTCGTTGGAGTAAAGAAGGTGGACACACATTCGATAGTTGCAATAGTGCTACCTAAACATGTTCCAGTGGCACAAGACAGTGTGCTTAAGATTATAAATCGTTCATTAGACTCACAGACCCCATGTAATACTCTCCGATGCCGTTACAACAGTGCGCGGATGACATGTGAATTGTTTTGCAACCATGCAATTGTCAAGGGTCTGAAATTGCTACAATGAGCAAACTAACCACACATAAAGTTCAAAGTATCAACTTTATAAATTGACATCTTTCATTATGTCTACATGTACGTAGCTTGTTTAGTATGTTCATATCATATTATAACATAACTGTGGCATTTGAGTAAAGTATTTATAACCTTTTTTATGCAACGGTAAAGGATGGCGTATAATTAGGCTAGTTGTATTGACGCTGTTTCCATTAAAACTTATTTTGCGGCCATGTTGGACATCATTATTGTTGATATGTGACTTTTTAATGGTTCGTGAAATATATATTGCAACACAATATTTTTTCCGATTTAAAAATAAAATTTATGGTACCCAAACTGTCTACAGTTTTAACAATCTCAAACAAATTTATAGGTTTTGTTCATTTTAGTGGCCATTTTGGTGCTATGATTGCGCTTCAGTGGTAATAATTATTAAGTCGTTATCACTTAATACTAAGAAGTCATAAATATACAGGATTTATAACACTAAGTTTAAATTTACACTTAGATGTTGACTTTTGTAAGATTTGGCAACCATCTTTGCCGCCATTTTGAAAATATCGTTGTCTCCAAAGGTGGCGCAAGACCATGAAACGGATTTCATAACTTTCGACTTAAGTTGCTTGAAAAAATCCAATAAAACTTATAATCTGGCCCCGTGTTCACAAAGCGTATTTCGTTCTCAGCTGAGTTTGAGAATGAAACTTAATTTTCATATAAATGTAAATTTGATGTTTTAAAGGGACTTTGAGTTGGCAGTGAATATTTTATATTTATTTACAGTCCCAATAACAATGTTATTATGCTTCTATTGAAAAAATTACAAAATAATGATAGAAAACAATTTCAATCTCAAACTCAGCTGAGAACGAAAAATGCTTTGTGAACACGGGGCCTGATCCGAGGTATTCGACCTCGACAGCCGGACTAGTAGCATAAACTGCACGAGTTTGAAGGATATTATCAAAATCTATATTTTCATTATTCTTGCTCCGTGTTTTATCACACAGACATATCGTATATATTCTGATTTCAAGCTGTTGTAATAAAGACAATTTAAACTAATGTTCTCTTCACACTCACCGTTATAGGATCGTACAGGGCTCCAATTTTGCAATTGTCGTTACGGATCACATTGGGCTCTATAAAGGAAATCGTGTGAAATTTGACCTCAATAGGTGACGGTTTGCAGTTCTTGTGTTTCAGTATTTCTCCATTGCAAATTGCACAAAATACATTCTTGTATCTGAAATATATTTTTTCATAGGAACTAAAATTCGAGGATGACTGATCGCGTAATACTATGGTGATGTATATACACAATTAATAAAAGATATCCTTTTATAAGCTAGATTTTTATGGTTCGTTTAATTACTGCTTGCTATTGAGTTTCTTCTGTAGTTATTTATTCTTGTTTATAGATGACTCCTGAGAAGGAGAAACATTAAACGAAGAATATAATTTTTCAATAGCAGGACAAACCAATGCAACTAAACTCTCAACTCAAATGTATTGGCTATCGGCATCACACATGTTTTTATACATGCATTTATGTTACTACCATTAAGAACACAGTATGATTTATCTGTCTTGTGCCAGCTAAAACCCAATAGTTATACATTTTGATATATTTGACCACATTCTAGCTCAAGAAATCTTTGTTTTAATTTCGTTTTACGTAAAACATCGATTTACAAGAATACACACATGCAGAAATATGTATGCTATCAAAAAGTTTTAGGCAAAAGCAAATATGTTTTACATCATGAATCCGAAACTAGAAAACGTGGTCTACTCATGTTCATATGAGATGTAAGTAGGACAAAAATTTGTCTTGTACCATCCTGGTAAATTGGTTTTTGCTTAAATGGGATGCTCACATATAGGTAAGATATTCATAGCTTTGCTCAGATAATTGTGATTTGGTATTGACATATTCAAGCCCCATGTAACGGGATCAAATAAATACATTTTTACATCTTCAACATGCTGTCTTAAATATTGAAGACAATTTAATCTCTGTTGCATTGTCACATTGGAATGATTTATACCTAAAAGTTTAATACTACAATGAATTACATTATGAGAGATGATACAGATTTTATAAGTTATCCAAACGTTGACATGAGTTTATAAGAATCAATTAAATATAGATATTATCAATAAATAATGAGATATTATTTTAAGTGCAACTGTTATGTCCTATCTACAATCTGAATCATTTGTATAAAAAACTAAAGTCTTAAAGCTATACTGTATAAGGAAATTAAAGTTAAATTATTTATCATGATCCTGATACTTATTGTAAATAGTTTTTTTTTTGTGAACACGGGCCATGGGTAAGAACATTGCATGTTACAAATATCTCCTTAAATTTCTAAACATACCTTCGACTAGCATCGGTTGGTACTGTGTACCACAATGGATATGACGCGCATGCTTCATTAAGGTATTGGTCATAAGTTGTCATCGATCCAGTAACGTTGCACTTTGAGATGACGCTTGCATTATTGCATAACGTCGGACTAACGTCGACACTTGTGGGTGGTTGGAATTGTATGAAACAATCGTTTCTGGCCAATACGTCTTCCAAATAATTGGTCAGGTCCCAACCGCCCTCAACCGGTGGCTCTCGGCAGCTGTGTTTGTAATATAACACTTTTATTACAATCTTAACATCATAAATAGTTTCCTTGAGTTGTGCCATGATTTGGTTTACATGAATGCTTTAGTATTAGATTTATATATTTCGCTTAAGTAACCGGCGTTTGAATTGGGTAATGGGCATTTGTCTTTGACCAAGTCCGTGTATGTATTGCTACTGACATGTATACAGCTTTAGACGCTTCGGAGTTCTCCACGAGAGCATAGCAATACTGTGCCGATATACACATTCATTTGACAAAGCTTTCAATCAACAGGTGTCTTGATAATTTTACATTTCAGTCTCTGTCAAAATATCTCTAAAATTATTTTAAAGTTTGACCAGTGTCTTGGTGGAAAATTATGGGTTTTTTTTCTAAAGAAAATTGCATGAAAGCAAAATTGATATGAATCCGATATTTGCAGAAGCATATGTTGGTACTCATTGCAATTAATGTTGAATCATTCGTTTCTGATTTGAATAATACGGAATGACAATGTCTAATTTATCAAGTGTTTGTCCCAAGCTGAGATGGCATAGCTGTATTGTCTTGACTGAGCTAGTTGAGGATGTATGGCAAAAGAATGATCGCCGTAAATTGGATGATCAGTTTGACTCTCTAACCCAAACAAGATACATGACATAAACAACTACATTTACTTGAAATATATTCTACAATAGTTTCCTAATTTAAAGTCATTGTCAGAATACTCGAACGACTGAAGATAACCATCATTTGCAATCAATGGCTTGAAACTATTCTAGCATTTATAAACAATTTACTTATTCCTAAACTATCTATTATATGTGTTGCAATACTTAAATGACATTCTCTTAGCCATTATCAAATTTATCTAATTTATAATTTCTTCTGTAGTACGTTTTACTCCATTATTTTGAATGAAATTTCAGGCAACTTAAACTGGTATTTTTGTTGTGCATAATAATATACATACAAATGATTTACTTATCACAAATATTTTTGTAACCAAAGAGCATTGTGTCTTGGACCAGAGGTTCAAACGTATGTCGGCATAGCGCTTAAATATCTTCAAGATATACATCGGGAAATAAGTTAAGCACACCCCTGAAATTCAAAATTGGTTGTGACCATGTCATGACGACTTAATTGAGCTAAGAAATAGTAATTTGATAAGTAACGATACCAATTTAGTAATCATAAACCAAAAAATTTATGAGTTTAGTTTATTCTTTACCAAATTATTGAAGCATAAGCAAATGTGTTTTTTTTTTACCAAGGATGGAAGTGTTTATAAGTATGGTGTTGGAGCGTTTACAAAACATTTACTGGTGGATATTTTTGGTAAATGTTGACAATTACGTAACCTAAAATGACATTATGTAGCCAAATCTTTAATTTTTTTATTTTTAATTATTTTTTTTTTTATATTTTATTTTTTATTGTAACATGTGTAACCAGCATGTGCCCGGATGACGGCCTCAATCTATTTAAAATTTCAGTTGTGGTCATTGTCAAAATTGAGGGAAAATGCCGGTGCTTAACTTATTTCCAGGTGTATAGTTTAGTATTTTGTAGATACAAACAAACCTTTGTATATGTATTAATTGTTGAAAGTCGCTGTTTATGATTTTTTAAAATGTATTTTTGAAATGTTATATCTAAGTCTTTGTAGCTGGTATACTTTAGTTGTTTTACATACATGTAATTTTAACTTCACCAATGGTTCATCTATTCATCTTTCTTTGTATGTCTTAAACAAGAGTGCCATGATGGCCCTCACCTGAAGATGGCAGCCAGTTCTTTTCATTTAAATAAACAATAGAAAAAAGCTTCCCCATATAATATAAAAATGATAACAATGAAGATTATTTAAGTTTTCACTGATGCCGCCAACTGGTGGCCATGTTATTTTACTGATAAAAATAATTTTAACAACATTTGTAGAGAACCATATAAGGAACATTAATGCCAAATTATTTCAAATCTGGCCACTAGTTTTAGAGAAGAAGATTGATAGATTGAGTTGGGTTTTACGGCACCGCAACACTGTATAGGCTATATGGGACCATTCAGGAAAATCTTGTTGGATCCACATCTCATTTACATCGAGATAAAAATATGGGGTATGGATCCAACAACTTAATA
>JAULCC010625912.1:0-10092 GCA_032358795.1 Nuttallia obscurata | reverse complement strand
ATTTGACACTTTGTGTATTGGAATGAATCAGATTTTGAAATCCGAGTCAAAAGTTTGAAAACATTTTTTACAACCAGATGTTTTTGGATAGATGTGAAACTTTTTTTAAAGTGTATTTATTCAAGCTACTTAAAAAGGTGTGAAGCCTTGAAGTCTAAATGTTTCCACAATCTGATTAAAAAACTTTTCACATGTTTTGCTTATGCACTTTTAAACCTGTTTTGAAAAGGCTTCTTAGGCTTTGAGATAAGCTGCACTATTATTTGAGATAAGCTTTACCAGTATTTGAGATAAGCTTGACTATCTACCAGTATTTGGGATAAGCTTTTCCAGTTTTTGAGATAAGCTTTACTATAATTTGAGATAAGCTTTACTATCATTTGAGATAAGCTTTACCAGTGTTTGAGATAAGGTTCACTATAATTTGAGATAAGGTTTACTCATAATTACTTGAGATAAGCTTTACTATTATTTGAAATAAACTTTACCATTTTTGGGATGAGTTGACTGCATCAAGTTGTTACAATCTGCATTCATTTTTATAGGAAATTTAGAATAACAACTGTTCAAGTATCAAGATAGATTTATCTGAAAAGTTAAATAAATTAAAAACAGTGAAAATGAAAATACAGTTTTTCAGATAGACTAATATTAACTAACTGCTGAAGATCTTATCACGATATGATGGGCATTTCAGGAAGATAATTTAATCAAACAGTGCTTGTAATCAAATCCCAATAAAGTTGTCTTGCCAAAGAATAATGACTATCAACATGAATGTGTTTTCTTCTTTGAAGTCTTAAAAAGTACAGTCTCTATTTAATTCAAAAGCCTGAAACTTATTTGTTTAAGCTTCATTATGTTTAAAGCCTGTGGCTTGCAATGTAGAAACAATTTAGAGTCTATTTCCTGGGTATAACCATGCAGTGCTGGAAGTCAAATAAAGATCAGCTGAGAAAGGCTGCTCTAGAGGCTCAAACCCACAATTACCTCTTGAGCCCAAGGCGGACACCATATCCATTATATCACTAGCTGCACCCCTTTTGTTGTTATTCCATAAGGAGAAGTATGATAGACAACTATTAAGAACAACATATCTTCTGGAACATTCAATGTATGCATGTATGTGTAAGTGTGTGGCTTGCTCTGTGTTAGTGTGTGGCTTGCTCTGTGTTAGTGTATGGCTTGCTCTGTGTTAGTGTGTGGCTTGCTCTATGTGTTAGTGTTTGGCTTGCTCAGTGTGTTAGGGTGTGGCTTGCTCTATGTGTTAGTGTTTGGCTTGCTCGGTGTGTTAGTGTGAGGCTTGCTAGATGTGTTAGTGTGTGGCTTGCTCTATGTGTTAGTGTGTGGCTTGCTCTGTGTGTTAGTGTGTGGCTTGCTCTATGTGTTAGTGTGTGGCTTGCTCTATGTGTTAGTGTGTGGCTCACTCATTGCAGATAGAGATGAAATGACAGAACAAAAACAAGAAGAGGATAATGAAAATTATTCCTGGAATGGGTGGAGCAGACAGATAACAGAGACATTTATTGTATCACATATTGTGTAGAATGGATTCCTTTTAACAAAGGGCTCTTTGAGATAACACTTTGTTTAAGCAGTCAAACAGCTAGTATCAGTATAGTTATCCATATATCTTTTCCAGTGGAGAAATTGTCTGGTGAGCTAAGTGGTTACAACACTGTTAGTTAACTTTTTCATGAACACTTTGAGCATTTGTATGTGTACATGTTCAGCTTTCATTTTGTGGGGTGTGTTTCCATGGAAACGTCCACCATGAAAATGGCTAAACATGATGCAAATGTTAGAGACGGTGAACCTCCATCAAAATATTGAAACAAGATGAAAATGTTTTGTTATGTTACAGTGCATTGTTAGAGTAACAAGAACCCATTAGCAGTTAACATAAACTATGTTCGGACAATTGTACACTCCCGCAAATATAAATTACAAGAACTGTATAAATTGCATCTACAAAGATGCAATTAGAAATTCTCATCTGATCCATTGTTCAGACAGAGCACCAAACGCTTTCACGTTTATATAGAAACATTTTCCAATTAAATAGAAAATAAGTTAAGACAAAACAGAAATGAAAACAGCTGGAAACCTTTCAAGATGACATTGCAGTTAAATCTCAAGGTTAAATTAAATCTCTTTTGCACCATACTTCTGTAAGAATTAAATGTCAAGGTCTAATCTAGGTCACAAATATTAACTAGGTAACAAGGTCACAAATATTCCAGATTGGCAATGTTAAGTAGAATGACAAGGCAACAATTTAAGGTCAAGGTCATTTTCAGATATACATTATAACTTTTCACTGCCACAAACAGGTTGCTAAGAGATCCCACCTTGAGACATTCTTTGATGAAATCAAAAAACAAGTTCAACAAAAGGGGAATTTAAATCTTCAAGTAGCTTCTTCCTTATGTCTGAATAATTTAAATAAATTCCCAGCTCTCCATAGGGACACATTATCAGAGATAATGTCGACAGAGAATGGGATTCAGGTCTGAGGTTAATTCCATAAAATATGCATTTTACTTTTTCGCTGTGAGGGGTTTAATAGAGGCTTAACATGCAACTTATGTTCTGCACAATGGTGTGTGTCTGAATAATAAGATTATCAATGGCTAGAAGTATTTTTTTTAAAAATAACAACACAAAAAAAAAAAAAATAAATAAAAACAGGAAATAAATAATAAGTTCGTTTGTTTGCTATTTCATGATACTTTAAGTTCTTCCATCCTTGAATATAATGTAATGGATGGTTTTTAAATATCTATAATTTTCTATGAAGTTTCAAATTGTTTCTTTGGAATATTATGGCTATTAAGGTAGCAAAGAAGAAAAACAAATGGAGAGAACGTAAAAAATATTTTAGGAGTTTTGCAACAACAAATGTACACAGAAAATAATAAGTTTAATAAACTTGAAATATTTCTTTAAAAATTATTATATATATAGATATAGATATAGATATATTTATATTTCATATAATTTTAGAGTTTCTTCAATAATTTATATATGCCATGTATCTTATCAGATTCAGTGTTTATATAATTTAAAGGAATTATTATTGGAATATGGTATAGACATCATTCACAAAGGAGAACAGAAGAGGGGCATTTTGTTTTATCTTGCTCAACCTTGTTAAATCAAATGCTAGCATGGAATTCACCAAACCCATTCTAAGACTTGAAACTCTAGAATAATCTCTAGCCCTGTAGTCTGGCTCCCAGCACCCACCATTCTGGCACAGTATGAAAACCAACACAGAGTATAAGAGACTATTCTTGAGATTGAAGTCTAAGAATGGGTTAGTGAATTCAAATCCTGTTCTATTTCCTGGATTTTAGCGTCCGCTTTCGGTGCGGGAGGGCGTGGGTTCGATCCCCATCCGGGTCATACCAAAAACTTTAAAAATGGTAGTAATGGCTTCCCTCCTTGATGCTCAGGATTTAGGGTTAGCATTACGACTGGTTTGTCGGTGTCAGGATAAAGTGACCGGCTGGGGTTCAGCCCCCACGTGTATCAGTGCTATACACTGGGCACATTAAAGAACCAGAAGAGTTCTGTGTATCTGCTTCCCTCTCTCTGGGACGTCCATTAGCCCTAGCTGGCAGAAAGTGATTTAAATCAAACAAACAAACAAACAAATTTCCTGGAATTTAGCTACGTTGGAGTTGCCAAGTAACTGTGAACAAATAACTGTAAATATGACCAATTCTGTTAATTTCTGTTCCCTCAGTTCTTTGATGTTTAACCATACTGACATGTGTCACATTGCCATGTACTGCTTTGACAGAAATTGATTAGAATTTAAATATTCATTGTTCCAAGTCCAAGCTTTATGACATCCTTCCAAATAGTGGACCCTCTGGTTGGTTTAATAGGCAATTAAGGTAGCCTTTGGATATATTGTATTGGTTATTTTCTTGTGTTTTATCACTGAACATACTGATACAGATAAAACCCTGTAGGCGTTTTGTTTCTTGGAAATGGTGACACTAACAACCTTGGAACCAAATTGTAAAATGTTTCAAGCTCTTCATTGCTAAATGAAACATTTGGTTAAATTGGGGTTGGAAAGGTGTTTACAGAAACATCCTTTTTTTTTGACTGGATTGTTTTAAAACAATGGCTAGACACAGATAAATAAAAATTGTGAAAAAGAATTTTTTGAAGAAGTATAGGACTTAAAATGGGGAAGATAAAATTATTTGGAAATGTGTTACATATTTACACTTAGCCTGTTGAAATAAATTGTTGTATGCATAAATTATTGTCTGCCTGGATTTAAAAACCATCAGATTTGCCCAAATTTTTAGAAACAATTCGCCAAAATGTCAAACAGCCTGCAACCAGATTAAAAGCTGAGTAACTCAGCGTCTGAGTTATATGGCTAATATATGTTAAGGGTTAATGCTGTAAGGGGTTTTTGCTCCACTGAGGTAAATTCGTAATTCCGTAATTTCTTAATTGTTAATTACAATTTGGAAGGTTATAATTATATCACCTTTAGTTGGCTTCGTTCAATCATTGGAAATTTAAATTACAACAGTCATTTGAACACATACATACTCCATGCATTCAATTAAGTGTGACTTATTCAAATTAGGAGTGCAGTGGCATAGTGGATATGGTGTCAGCCTTGCGTAGGTTGTGGGTGTGACCTTGGAAAGTGGCCTTTGTCATGACCTTGAGGTTTCATTTGACTTAGGACTGGTTGTAATAAGGAAACGGACTGGAAAGTGTTTTTCAAGCCACAGGCTCTCAACATAATGGAGCTAAAATAAATAAGTTTAAACTAAACTAAAATCAAATTAAAATCATTCTATTTCCCTGTATAGTTTACATGTACAATTAGTGAAAAATTAGTTTAATGTAAAAATGTTGTTTTGACATTTTATCTTCACAACTTCTTTTTCTTGTGAACTGAATGTTTTCACAGTTACCAAGGATACATATATTCCTACAATTGTCATTCTATCTTAGGTTGAGCCTTTATCTTGTACAGTAATGTACCAAATTGCCAAATTATTACCAAAATTATGCTGGGACTGATGGTCACTTGGTTAGCATATAGTGGTAGAGCATCTGTTTCTGAGGCAGGAGACCATAGGTTAACTTAACATTATTCCATCAGAATATCTTGAAAAGCACTTAAAACAGCTTCTTCACAATTAACTGACAATTGAGCTTCTCCGCATGTAACTGACAACTGTCCTTGTCCTTGACGAGTCTTTGACCCGTAGATTGAAGACTAAGTGAAGTTTTCAACCATGATGGCTGATTCTATTTTGGATTATTTTCTTGGCTGTTAATCCCAGCCCAGCTGTTGATCAGATATCAGAAATATGATAGGGATTTCTGTAACTGCAGTGACCTAATGTTTATTATGATGACAACGATATCAATATCTAATAAGATTTATTGTTGTAATTAATGGTTTACTCGCCCGCACATGAATATGAAATATATCTGTAAGCAGAGTAGAACAGAAACTGTCATCAGATCAGAATCTGCACTGGTTAAATATGAAGTAGCTATTTATTCTGAATGAACATCCCTCTAAAGGATAAGTGGACTGGTCTACATTGTCTAGTTTGGAGGTGTCCATTATAGAAATATATATGTAGAAGGAACAGTAAACAGGATTGGCAGCTGTTGACAGTCATATTTGGTTGGATTATCCGCCTGTGTAATTAGCAGATGTGTATCTCTTGATTTTCATTTATGACTAGGATTATTTATCTCATGAATTATTGATGTATTCAGAAGATGAATAATTCATTTGATGGGCGCTATTTATCAAATGGTATTTATTTATCTATTATACTGTGGTACCTAAATATGCCAGTCACGATTCTGTCTTGGACTAGCTGTCAGTGGCACAGTTGTGACATAATTATTCTGGATGAGACAGTTTCCTAATTAGATTGCTTCATTAGACATACTCAGTGTAGAAAGGGTTTACATGATATATGTACTTAAATCATGATGTTCTATTTATAACCTTGCAGAATTTTATGGACTATTATTGGATATTTATACAAAATTACAGGGGATTGACCAATCTCATTAAAATCAGATCTATACCATTCACAATCAGATCTGTCAACGAACTATTGTAATACCCCTTCAGCTGTTTTCCGATATGACAATCAAATTTAATCGTTACTTACACAATTGTGAAAGCAAAAGTCAATTGGATAATTTGGAGTGTCCCGATTGAGTAAAAATGAAAGCTGACAAATGCAGATTGTAAGGACTGTTTTGATAGGTTTACCAAAATAGTCTAAATATATCGAAAAGGGAAATTCCGAGGTCACTGAAGGTGACCATCCACCGTTCATTGTCAGATCTTACTGTGAAAGGTATTAATCTGATTTTAATGAGATTGGGAATTTACAAAAAAGAGATTATGTTTTTTTGTTTGTTTATTTAATTCACATCACTTTCTGCAATCTAGCGCTTATGGATGATGTGCCAGAGAGAAGGTTGCAGATACAATGGAATCTTTTCTAGAACTCTCTAGTTCTTTATATGCCCAGTTTATAGCACTTATATACTGCGGAATGAACTCCAGTCGGTCTTTTTTCCTGACACCGACGAACCAGCCTGTGGTTTGACCCTGCTGGGGATCGAATCCATGGCCTCATGCATCAGATGCTGACACTCTACCACTGAACTAAACGGCAGTCTGAATGAAATTAGGATAATGAAATGATATACTGAGGCACGGTGACTGAACTAAGATTGAATCCTTCCACCCGCGTTGAATGACTTACGCTGCTATACTACAGGCCTGACAACCATTGCCCATGAGTGAAAAGAGGCCCAAGAAATCTTCTTTGCTGAAACAACATTTCAGCAGAACCCATTTTTATAAAAAGTTACATAAAATATCCCTAGCACTTAGCCTGCTGAAAAAAAAGGTTGTCTGCTTAAATTGTCGTCTGCCTGAATTTAAAAAATTTAAAATCCATCGGATTCCCCAAATATTTCGAAAAACACATGGCTGAGTGTCAAACAGCTTGGATCCGAATTAAACACCGATCGAGTTACTCTTTTATTTTTATTTAACGTATATATAATAATATAAAAATATAAGATATAAAATATAAAATTGCTCTTTTAAAGTTTAGAAGCTTCATGCAAAACTGAATACATAGCATATTTAATTTCCAGCCTAAACCAATACCAATTATAAAGTGCTTTGCTTTTAATTTTGTGAAATTCTGTTGTTTCATCACTTTATTTCGTTTTACATTTTTAGTCCTTCTATTTTTATTGTAAAACCCCCATGTAATTTCGTCAAGTGAGTAGCTTAAATTGACATATATGAAATCAAACTAGACCATGCGGGAATTGATAGTTTAAGATATTAGAGAAAATGGCATCAAGAGATTTTAAGACCACAATTTGTTACGAGCTTTGACATTACTTTCATGTATGCATTTATATCAACTGTCACATACCGATAATTGTTTAGATTACTCTACTTTCATTTTTTGCAATAATTTCAAACATAATTATTCTACTGAAGAGATCAATATTTTAAAATTTTAAAAAATATTTTAAAAAACTGGGATTATACCAATAATAATCAAATGGATTCTTTAACACTTATGAATAAGCCTAGATTTAGGGACCTTTATTGGTCTGAGTCTACAAAGTTTGCAAATCCTGGCCTATGGGCACCAGCACCTCAACTGCAGCCTGTATATAATATACTTCAACATGTTCAAATTCTTTCAAGGTGTAAAAAGCACACTGGCAGATGAATATCAGCTGATGGATATTGGGGAATGTACTTCCTATCAAATATTCATGTCACTCCCATCATCAAAGTATGCTAACTGACAATCATATCAATGTTAAATGAGTTCTTCCAAGACTTGTAGTGCATTGATCACCTATTAGGAGGAAAACTTCACTTATCCATGGTCTTGATGGAGTCTTGGCATTTTTGTTAGTATAAAGCAACAGTTACTGTACTCCAGATTTGTTTAAAAATTTCAGAAGTTTCCAAACATCGGCCAAAATTTGTAAATATGAAAATAACATGAATGCAAGATGTTTCAGGATGAAACTCTTTATGGTTATTGTGAATTTTTCAGTAAAGTGAATGAAACCATGCTAAAAATGTCTGCACTGTGACTTACAGGGTAATTAAGGTTTTAGTGTTAAAATTACTAATTTTGAGTGGCTTTTTGTAATTAGTATTAACAAGCATCACTTCCAATCAAAGTGTATCCATCAGTGTTTCTTGAATATATCTCTGCATTTGCAACAGTTTTCAGATACCTAATCGATATCCTAATTGCCATGTCTGGAGTGCAGTATTTTTGAAGCTGCAAATTTTAAAAAGATATCCAGAAAAACTATGTTGGTTCACTGTTGATTATTTAATACCAGAATATCTGAGTTCAAATCTCATGTCAATTTCATGATCTTCTTTGGTGCTCAGGGTTTAATTATCTGTATGAGCAGCAGCTTAAGTCCTTGGGGGGATCGAACAAACGGTACATGTTTTTTTTGTGCCTTGAAAATCCTGGATGGAGAAGTATAGTTCACAGTGGATGGAAAACCTTGGACCACTCAGATATATTCGAGCTTCTGTGATCATTACATACCTACATATATACAGCTACTTCAGTTTTCAAATTTAATTTAGCAGACACTGAAATTGGCAAGTTGACTGGAATGCATTATCTCTGTTACATTGTTATGTACAATTTAACCATTTGATGTGCTGCCACATTCGCGGTAATCGCATTGATGGTTCAGTCAGGTAGAGTGCTTGGCCCACATGCCAGAGGAGGTAGGTTTGATCAAGGCACTTAGGCAATGCAACAGAAGTTCTAGCATTGGTTGGTCTGATGATGTCAGTATTACTTTACTGTGCTTAACCGGGTGTCCATGTGATGTGTCTGCAACATAGCGCTTCAGAGAGGGAGCACTATAACTTGTCTCATGTCGAGGCGATTCTTAAGAGTACCCACATGATAAGGTTTGCTAGAGAAACATGGAAAACAGTAACCAAATTTCTCAAAATACACGCCTTATTTGGTGCCCTTACTCAAGCACTCACCATAAGGGTATGACTGAAATATTGTTAAAGCAATGTTGAACGACTTAAGCTGCAACAACAAATTGATATAATGCCAATGACAACTTTTATGGCAGTCATGATGCAATCATCTATTAATCTGATTTGCTAAAAAAATGGTCAGGAATAATACACTGGCTAAGAATGAAGATAAATCACCATCAGGTAATATATCTTGACAATCTGATTAGCTGGCACTGGGATAGGTCTAAATCAAAGTCCCAATTTACCATTGTGGTCTCTTTATACTCTAAGGCTTGAAATGAGTTCCATAATAATAGTCATAAATTTCTGCTAATTGATCAGACCTAATTTAGAGTAGGAACCACGACAGCTGATTGATGATTTATTCACAGGAAATGCCAAGCAATCCTTCAGGTGTTCATTCAGAAAAGGTGGAAAGTAAATTTTGATACCAGTTAGAGTTAAAAATGTTTTTCCTTGCTTATTTGCTGAGCCGAGTGTTTGTTTGGATCTTTCCTAAGGAATTTCTTTCTGTCTGTATAAGTTTATCAGGTGGGAACAATTTGTCAGCAGGTAAATATTTATAAAACAAACAGGTGTCTGTCAAATCACTTCATCTGCCCTAATTAACTACTTAATTGTCCTTTACTTCACAATATAAACTCTACCTTCATGCAGACTTGGGACAATCTATCAAGTGAGATAGGGATGTTTTTAATAGATTACCAATTGTTTTAACTAAGCGGTGTTTTTATCTTACATACTTGTAAAGGGTGTGGAAGACAGTCTAGGACTCAGTGCATTTTAAAGATTTATGATAAATCTGAATTTCTGCAGATGGTATAATGTCTTGACACCTTTCAAGCTTTGCTTTTTGTTTTTGTTAATTATATTTGATGCTTGATTTTTGTGTCCAACTTTTTGAAGAAGAAAAGATGATACAGAGAGAGGTTGTCTGTCCATTCATCAGTCTTTCTATCATGAAATTTTAACATTTTTGTAACGTGTAC
>JAULCC010625901.1:0-10092 GCA_032358795.1 Nuttallia obscurata | reverse complement strand
AATCCTGTGTCAAAGATGGTGGCGGGGGTATGAATCACCTTCAGTGATAGTTCTAGTTATTTTTTGTAGAGCCAGTATAGATAGTAAGTATTAAGTATGCAGTAGACAATTTCCTGTGTTCAGATTTTGTTTAACTGAATTATTCCACTTTTATATTTCAGGCTGCTCAGAGTGTGTTATATGGTCTGTTCACTCTGAATGCACCCGAGTTCTCCATGATGTTGTCAGGTCTGCCAAAAACATTCCAGGTAAGATGAGAGTACTCCTTACCGATACAGTCTTCTGTAGACTTTGCCTTGTAGACTTCTTTTCTTTTTTTCTATCTCTCCTAGACCTGTTTCTTTCTGTTATGTTTTGCTGGGTTTTTTTCCACTTTCATTTACTGTCTTTACCTAAACTGTTCTCACTTCATAGATTCTTACATTTTGTGTTTTACTTAAAACAATTTGCCCTTCTTTTGCCTTTACCTATTACTTCTCTGTATTTCATCCTGAAAATTCTGTTTTTTCTTACAAACCCTCTAAAACGGCTGATTATCTGTCTTTCTTATCTTATAAAACCCTCTTTCTTTTACAGGATGGAGCCACAAAGATCCTGCACCAACATTTAAAGATCACAAGCGAACCCGATGTTTTAACGCCCAGAAACACCACTAGTCCTCAGACAACCCAAAACAGAAGTAGACCCCCATCTAGGTATGTTAGTTTGGTGTAACTTTTAAATGTATTGATTTATTATGTAAGTCTCCTAGGCAAAACAAATAGTTGGTGTGTAAAGAAAGTCACAGGGTTTGAACAGCGGCCTGCAGAGGGGAAGGCAGGCACCACAACCACTTCACCATGGCACCATTAAATGATATTTTGTCAGTTGTACTCAAAAGATCCAACAAGTTTTTTCCTGAATGACGCCATATAATCTATACAGTGTTGCGGTGCCGTAAAACCCAACTCAATCAATCAAAAGATGATAGAGCAGAAAATATCAAGCTTGAAAATCCTTATATGGTTCATATCAGGTAACCAGTGAAACGAATCTCTTAGCATAATAAAGGAGTATGCTTGGAAATTTTATAACCTTAGAAATGCATATTTTGGATAATTTTATATCACTTGCTGTTACTGCTGTATACTGTGATAAATAGTTTTTTTTTTTTTCAATGTTGCAGGGGTCCCTATAGCAGAGATGAGGCAGACACGGAGAACATGAATCCTGAGGATATATTTAACTCTATCAAGAAAACTTCAGCAGACATTCAAAACCTTAGTTTTAACAGTAAACTAGATCAGTTTGATGATGTGAAAAAGAGAAAAGACTTTACTTCTCAGGATAGTGGTATTCAGGATTTAAGAAATGACAGTCCAGATGCCGGGGAGTCACGGAAGCCACACTACAATCCGTCGTCGTACCAGGATGAGGTGAGTAAAGAAGTCAGATATGTGGAACTTCAATGGCAAGAATATTCTTTAGTTTGTCATTAAATGTTAATGTGGGAATTTGCAAGGTATATTTGAGAAAAAACATTGTTTGCCAGTTCAGGATTAGTTTTTGCATTTTCCTTTGTGTATAAGTAATTAACCTTAAAAGAAATGAGAGACTGGGTTTATCAAACTTTTCTGAGTCTATATACTCCATTGCATGCAGACTCACATTTTAGAATCATTTAGTTTGATGTTATGGTAACGTGTAATCTATTAATTCCAAGAAATCCAAGAAAATCAGGCTAGACTCTGTCTCGAGAGTCCCTGTAAAATAGCATTTGAATAAGGCCAAGTTGGCTTATACCCATAACGTTATGGTTTGTTTGTTCCTCTTGTTCACTTCTTTAAATAACCAGTCAAAAAATGATTTTAGTAGTTGCCAATTTGAAACCTCTTCATGTTTATTCTGCGGGAGGGGAATTCATGATTATTGTAGTTATTAGATTGGCGATTGACTTTGTTCCGGAAACCACAGTTGTCACATATCCATTGCTAGACCATAACTATGATTGATGAAAACTTGCTACAAATAATCACCAAATGAAGATGCAAGAGCAACATCAATGTCTACAACTTAAAGGTCAAGGTCACTACTGGCATAACTCCTCTTTCTTCCTGTTAACTTGACTGACAAGACAACCCATGATTATTAATAATAAATATTGTCTTATAACTAGCTGTGTCAATTTTTAAAATGGTTCTGTAAATGCATTGTAATGTGTGTTTCTATTCTAGGGAACTCTGAATGGGTACAATAGGTCAGCTCTTGCCGAAGCTGTGTTTGATGCTGAAAATGAAGTGTCTTTCAACGAAGGTAAGTCTATTTTGAATGTCCATATATAGTAAGTAGTCAGTCGTGTAAAAGTGAAGCACAATTAATAAAGATCACAGAGAAATGTGGTTAACATTATATATTTAGTAGGTCAGAGTTCTTTGAAGTTTCATTTCTTAAATTGATCCTATCATTAATTTTGTGAGAGAATTAATCAAATCGAGATTTTCTAAAATCTGACCAATGATGACCAGATTCTGCGGCATTATAGTTATATCTAGCCAAGTTGAAGTATTATCATATCACTAGGTGCATAGTTTTTGTTTTTGCAATTAATAAGTCAACATATCTAGCCTGTCATATTGGTAATTATTCAAAAACTATTTTGGTTTTTTATAAAACATTGATAGATGAAGTCTAATTGCCATCTGCCATTTGTTTTTGTTTGACGGGTTATTTTCATTAGGATATTTTTTTTGGATAAAAAACCCCAAACTTTTAAAATGCTTGGGTCTTAGATTGAGTATACAGGCTGATCCCAGGAAATGTATATAGGTAGTTTGAATCGTGATGGAGATAATAAAGGTGAATATTATGGATTTCTGGGGTTTGGTTTAAAATTAGTAGTTTGATTGATAGGATGGAGAGACAAAACTAAACTTAATTGATGATGAAAGTTTACAGGGATGATTATTCATTTTTTCCAATTTATTAAAAAAAGTCTTTTTTATGACCATTTTGAAATTTAAACTTTTACAGGGAGAAAGAAAAAATCACCCAGAGGTTAATATTAAGAATGTTTTGCATTTGTTGAAATCTGCATCCATACACTAACAGTTATAGTCATCTGTAACATAGATCGGTGATCAGATGTCTATGAAGAAGTGAATTTATATCTAGTTGGTTTGATATACAGTGAGACCTCCCCATAGTAACACCTTGTGTGACATATAAAATGAGGTTACACTACGGGTGTGGGAGTTGATGGGTGTTGTATGTAGTTTAAGTCATTGACTTGCAATTGTTAAGCCCGTCATTGCCTTGAGGCTGTAGGTTTAAATCCTGGCTTGGGCCATACAGTCTTTCATGAGAAGAAGCTATCTATCTGGTGCGTAGAAGCTCTTTGGTTCTAACTAGGGATGTCTGTAGTTTTCCTCCACGATGTAAAGCTAAAAAAGTTACCATATGACTTGAATTTTGTCAGTGCGACTTAAAACCTAAATAAGCTAATAAATCTACAAAGACAACTGAAGTTAGTTGTTTACTTTCATGACATTTCTAAAATGTTGTTGAAGACAGGGTATTTTTCAAGAGAGGGCTGTTGTAAAGAGGCTACAATGTGGATTGCTATGCATTTTTGATTTATTTTACATATATTTTATTTGTTTGATCTTTCTGTTGTTAAAGCTCAGTTTTTACGTTTATGATGCAGAATTATATACCATGTCACATCATTAGGTACTTCTTGTAAGATTATATTTAGTCATTTCTGATAAATGCAAAGGTTTGTACAAAAAGGTAATGTCAACTATCTAAAATGTTTGATAAAACCAGCCATTAATAGGAACACTGTTCTAACGAGGAAGTGCAGAATTCATGAAACTTTATTTAAAACTTTTATGTGATTGTGCAAAGTAAATCCAAAAACTGGTTACATAAGTAAGTTTTTGAGCATCAGTATATTGGAAAAGGTGTAGAAATTGTTCTAGTGCATGTATCACATGGGTTTTGTACCAAGCTAGAGTTAAAAGTGTAGTGCGCTTCCATTAATTTACAGCAGGCATTTATTTTGTTGCCTTTATTTCAGAGAAAATCTGAAGCACAGGGATGAGAGCTTACAAAAGCTTAACATTAGAAAAACCTTTCAATTTTCAGTTATGAGATTATATTCAAAATTTAAAATTAACATTGAACAATGCACCAAACCTCAAGTCATAGTGTATATCTCAGCCTAGAATTATAAAGCTTGAATACTCCATATTATGCAGAGCCAATGCGAATGCTATTAGGCATGGGAATCCACGAAAATGGTATGATTTATCTCCCCTGTCTAACACAATATACACTTTAAAGAAGCTTTTGAATAGTGACAAATTTGTGAAATAAAAAGGACTCGTATTAAAATATAGGATTTTATTTCTTATAGACTCCAGACTTCTGGCTGTGACAATGTTTCTTGTTTTCTGTAGACGAGTTACACATTTTTTGAAACGTTTACACCACAAAGCATTTTCGTGTTAAATCTTGCAATTTGTGGAAAAAATGTTTCACTATGCTTATGTGTAGGTGTTGCTTGTTTGAAAGCTTCTGTGTGTATTTAATTTTCTATAGTTTTTGCCCATGTTTGCATTTTAAATGTTATATCATTATTTATTTCCATCACTTGGTGATATTTATGTATTTATAGCTTTGCATGACACTTGTTAATTTCAAATGTTACATTTTGTAGTCAGCTAGTGTTCAGCTTCTGTGCATATTTGATTTGCATGATTTTAAAACTAATTAATTTTGATGCTTTATCCTTTCATATTCCTTTATTTATATAAAAAAAAATCCACATAATGTTTGATACTAGAAGACAAATACAAAATATCATATAAGAAATACTAATTGATCACATGTTTGCACACACAGTTATTTTGGATAGGTTTTGTTGCTATGGCAAGGGCGTTTTTTTCTAGGTGAAATCAAATTAAAAACCTGTAAAATAACTATCCTGATAATTATATGAAGACATTGATGTTATAACTAACTTGTTCTGGATTTAAGCTGATTTATCTTTTTCTATAAAAGGACCAAAGGAAATAAGTTCATAATGGTAAATAAGTACAGAAAGATTGTCAATACATGGCCAATATAGAAATTGTCTTAGATCTTGCATCAGTGCAAAAAAATACAAAAAAAGTTGGTCTCCTTTTAAAAGATGGTTATTGCAGTAGTTTTTAATAGGAAATAAAGATTTTGAAATATGATTAATTTTAAGACGTGATCATTTTTTCTTTGCAAGTCTTATATCACATTTGAATCAACACACTCTGTATACCAACTGGTTTTATTTTGGACAACTTCACCCTGAGATTTTGTAGTCACGGACTGACAGTCTATTGTGTTATTCAATACTCATGGCACTGGGTGTGTTGTCAAGGTCTCATGTGATGGTGATGTAGGATGCTGTGGTGATGCTTTATGACACAATACGGTTGAAATCAAGCAAGTCTTTACACTTACAGGACACAGCCATCCCAAACAGAAAAAGGATTTTTATCAGAAACATATTTAAATTATTTAAAAAAAAAAAAAGAATTCTGAATATATAAGTTTAAGTGAGAAATACGTATTAGTTAAATTTTGATAAGATGGCAGATTATTGGGAGTGGCCATTTTCCTTTTCTCACTGCTATAATTTTTCATTAGAAAATATTTCTAGTGAAAAAGATTTTGTTATTACTTACATGTTAATGCAAATAGTGATAATATTGCTATAGAAGTAAAGTTCACATCTGATAAGTTATCAGTCCGTTTAGTACAGATTTCGGTAAATGGAATAGCTGTTTGCATATATTTTACAAATAGTTTCCACTTTATCATAATTTTTAAACGCATAGGGTTTGTTTGATTACATCAGAATTTCAAAATTCTTTCAGTTGTAATTCTTTTAGCTTAAACTTCAATTCAAGATATAAAAAGATATATGAGTCAGTTTCCTTTGACATGATTCCAAACATAAATTGATAAATAAATTTTACAAAACCAAATTAGCTTTAGTTGTAAAGGAGCGTTATCTATAATGTAAAGCAATGTTAATAAAAATCTCCAAAAGTGAAAAGAAAAGATTTTTGAAGAATTCACTTTGCAGGTTGACTACCTCTGTTTAAATACTTTTCATTAATTTCCTTTATACCTAAAATGCATGCTGTTCAATTTTTTAATCTTGGCTTTTTTTTTGCACTCATTCAAAGTGTCTTACTATAATTAGCATTACAATGATAACTCTAAATTACATTTACTGCAGACATCATTTAACATCTGATTAGTCCTTATTCCTACCATAAACTTTTTAATTTTTCTCAGAATAAGTACAGAATGAAAGTGTCAGTTTCAACTCTTAAGACTTTTTCTGGTGATCTAATAAACAGTGATAGCAGAGTAATTATAATTTTATGATTTTTTTTTCATTTTTGACCCAACTTGGTATATTAGTTATCCAGAAAGTTTTATAATATAACCAGCATTCCTAAGAAATGTCTTGAGTAGAAATTCTAACACTATAGAGGCAATTGAAAACAAACAAAAAATGGAAGTAAGACATGTTTAATATTTTTTACAGTTCCTGAATTTTTTTAAGATTGATCCTGTGGTGTAGTACTTGTATTAAGTCCATCTGTTGTATGTTTGAATTCCCAACCAGGCTGCAGCCTCTGAGATCGGTGATTGTGTGATTGACTTGGCATGGTCACTTGCATCTTACCACTGTAGTATATTGGACCATTGTCCGTTATGTTTGGAGATGTTGTTTGGTAACTGAGTAAAAAATTCAGGAACTTTTGTTAAATTGGCAAATGGCCATTTTATTAGTACTTAATTGCTGAACGTTGTGTAACAAAAAACAGACATAATAGTGATGTGTTATACAGATCATTTTCAACTTTGATATAAAATGTATTGTAAAGTTCAGTTTCAAGCTTGAAATAAAACACAAGCTATTGCAGTCCCATATGTACATTGTGTTGGTTTTTCTCTCCATAAAAACTTGGCCATAGCTCATCCAGCTTGAAGTGATGTATAGTTAGTTCAGGGTGGGTAAGGATTAGTTTTAAGTTATATTTATATGTAAGTTATGTCTGACAAAACAATTGATTTGTTTATTACTCAGTATGACCCTAGTAATGGACTTAACAGACATGAAACCCCATGTTGATGTTGCAGTTTAATATTAGTCATTGGTGGAATTTAACATTCTTGTATATCCCCATATTCGTCCAATATACCTACACTGCTTGCTATAGGAGGGTAAAGCCATTTACACTCCTGCCTCTGGTTTTATCTAAATATGTTCTTGTTTACTTTCAGGAAATCTAGATCAGGAAGATATGATCACGGAAATTTTACGGGAATTATCAAATCATAATGAACGGTTAGTACTGGAATTTCTGCTAAACATTCTTTTTTGGAAAAGAAAAGATTCAACAATTTGTTTGATATTTGATATTTGAATCTTTTATATTCACATCATCATCATCATCATCAGTTAGAAGGTTTAGCAGAGACCCCCATAAGGTACTTCGTTTTGTCAGCACATTTAAGATGTACTGACGAAGCCCCACTTGGTGTTTGGTCTTCCTTATATTCACAGTCTGCAAAGGATGTATAAATATTGTATTTTGTAATTAAGAGTCAGTCTATTCACTGAATTTAATTCTAATTCAGTCTTATCAATTACGTTTTATTTAGGTGAGGGTGAAGTGGTTGCCAATTAAATGTCCTGTATTTGTACAAATAACAATACAGAAACTATTAAAAGATACAAAAGTTTGCTGTTATACTGTAAAGGGAGGTAATTCCATAGTGTTTAATAAACTAGAGTAACTAGTAGTTCATCAGTTATCTCCCTTCACAGAGATGAGCTATTTATGTAGGTAGTTTTTTTGTTAACATTAAGCCAGATTTACTTTAAGTTGTTGATACATGTGACATGCTAAATATCTATTACATCATGATTTTGTTTTTACTAAGCAAGAATTTCTAAGCAGTTGTAGAAGTCAGTCCTTTTATTCTCCTATCTTGACTAAAGGTTTAAACAAAGATGATGGGTCTTCACTGTTTACCAGAGAATATTCAGCAGTATGTGGGTTATCTGAAAACAAATAGGCACCAAATTGATTCATTTTATGTATCTACCTTAAATACGATTTCTGAAAACATGTCTGATGGAATAAGTGTTTAAACCTACTGTTTAGAAAAAAGGCATTAATGTAACTGAAAGATATGTAAATATTTTTCTATTCATTTCCTCTTTGTTAACAAAGATGTCTGTTGTATAGTTCAAAGTGTTGTTTTCTTTCTCTCTACAGCCATGAAGAGCGCAAAAGCACTATGTTACAGCTGATCAAACTGACACGAGACGGGGCATTTAACCTATGGGATGATCACTTTAAAAGTATTCTCCTGATTTTATTGGAAACCTTGGGGGACGATGATGTAAGTTTGAATATGTCATGCTCAATTGTTTGTGATCATTTATACTTTTAAAAGTTTTTCTCATCTTTGTCCAAATACTTGATATTTTTCCATCTGTCTGACATTTTCTGAATTACATACTAAATTATTAAACTCAGGCTTTTGGTTTGTGTCTGTCAAGTCTCTAATAAGTTAAAACCTAGCAGATGTTGCAATATTGTTCGAAGGCTTTGTATTATTGAAATATGCTTAGCCCTGTTATTTGGCTATAATAGTCAGAAAACATGTTATTTAAATAATATTTTATAAATAATATCTTTCAAGATACACAACACAATCTTTTAAAAGTTATAAACTTATAGACTGAAATTGTCCCAGATTCAATGCCACAGAAGCCAGAAAACTTAATACTTGCATGTCACACCTTCAATTTAAGACATTAGTAATGACTATACATTGGGGAAAAAGAGGTTTGTGGATGTTTATTAGGTAATAGTTTAAAACAATATTGGGTTTTTGGGGTTTTTTTTCTATAGCCATAAAGTGGCCAATTTATTGTCTTCGTTATTGGTATAAGAGGGTCTGGCATCCATCCATCTTACATGAACATATGATAAATTCTCAAATATTGGGGTTTTGAAGTATTAAAACATAAACAAACTTAAACATAAATGAAGTAGAAAAGACTTTCATATTGGAAAGCTATAAGGTATCACAGCATGCATAGATGATAGACAGAAAAAAAGAAAGATTTTAGAAGAAATATGCAAAATAGGCAAATTTCTATTTTAGTATTCCATTGATACTGCTGTGTATGGGTTCTACCAAGGAAATAATCAGAATTACTTCTATAAGTTCATAAAATTGTTTCAGTCAGTAGAGAATAAATATGATTGAATGAACCTTTTTCAGTTACATGTTCGTTCCCTGGCACTACGGGTACTTAGAGAAATATTGCGTAATCAATCACGGAGATTTGAGGAGTATGCAGAACTGACAATGTTACGTATCCTAGAAGCTCATAAAGATCCTGCCAAGGAGGTTTGTGTGATTATTATGTTGAATAGAAAGTGTTGTGGCAAACTACATTAAAGGAGCATTCCCTTAAACTAAAACTAATATTAAAAATTATGAAACTGAAGCGTATTTGTTTTTATCAATATTTAAAAAGAAAATAATATGTAGAATGGGTAGACAATGAAGTATTCAAGAAATTGAATTGTGCAATTGGTTTTCAATCTTTTTACTCAATTTTATTTCACTAACTTTCAGAAACTTTGGATGTAGTTTGGATGGAGGTTAAAGGAAAATTCATCTGAACGAACAAAACTAGCTGCAGGATGTGCAGTAATGCTTTGCTATTTTATATGGCCAATTAGTGTTCATTCAATCTGGTCGGCAAAATTTGAACTTGTAGTTGTTTGTTGAGTATTTTGATGTATATAGATTTATTTAGTTCAAAGATAATGGTCATTGCAACTTTTTAGCTCACCTGATCCAAAGGCTCAGGGGAGGTATTATGATGGGTCATCGTCCGGCTTACGTCGGACGTCGTACGTCCACAATTTGTTTAAACAACATCTCCTGCGAAACCACTAAACAGAAGTTGATGAAACTTGGCTGGGATATTCCTTGGATAGTCCCCTTTCAAAATTGTTCAAAGAA
>JAULCC010625890.1:0-10092 GCA_032358795.1 Nuttallia obscurata | reverse complement strand
TATGTAAGATTCAATACCGGTAGGAGGACTTCTAAATAAATGGCAAACACATTATAAAAATAATGTAACACAAAACACAGCTTACATCGCGGGGGTGGTGGACCTAAGCATTTTGTGAGAAAACAAAAAACATAAAGATTAAAAGCAGTGTACACTTATAACAAATACAAACTGGTTAAAATGATAGAGATAGTCGAAAGCATACTGACTGTATCGTGAAGGAAAAAGTAGAAAATGCTCAGATTATACTGATAGAGATAAAGCAACACAATGACTGGTTGTATCGCGGGGTAGTAGAAAATACTGGTTAAATTGATAGAGATAGTAGCAGCACACTAGTTCTATCGGAGGAAATAGTACTAAAAACACTGGTGAATATAACAGACATAGCAGCAACACACTGGCTGTAAAAAGGAAATAATACTGGAAAAAACTGTTTCAACTGATAGTCGTGGTAGAACCACACTGGTTGTATCGAAGGAAATAGTACTGGAAAACACTGGTAAAATTGATAGATATAGTAGCAGCACACTGCTGATACTAAGGAAAGATTACTAAAAACGCTGGTTAATTTGACAGACATAGTAGCAACACACTGGCTGTAAAAAGGAAATAATACTGGAAAAAACTGTATCAACTGATAGTCGTGGTAGAACCACACTGGTTGTATCGAAGGGAATAGTACTGGAAAACAATGGTAAAATTGATAGATATGTATAGTAGCAGCACACTGACTGATACTAAGGAAAGAGTACTTAAAAACACTGGTTATTTTGAAAGACATAGTAGCAACACACTGGTTGTAAAAAAGGAAATAGTACTGGAAACTCTGTTTAAACTGATATATGTGGTAGCAACACACTGGTTGTATCGAAGGAAATAGTACTAGAAAACACTGTTCAAATTGATAAACAAAGTAGCAGCACACTGGTTGTATCCCATGGAAAAGTACAAGAAAACACAGGTTAAATTCTGGTTAAATTGATAGACATAGAAGCAGCACACTAGTTGTATCAAAAGAAATTGTACTGGAAAACACAGGTTAAATTCTGGTTAATTTCATGGACATAGAAGCAGAACACTAGTTTTATCAAAGGAAATAGTACTGGAAAACACAGGTTTAATTCTGGTTAAATTGATAGACATAGTAGCAACACACTAAATGTATCAAAGGAAATAGTACTGGAAAACACTGGTTTAAGTCTGGTTAAATTGATAAACATAGTAGCAGCACACTAGTTGTATCAAAGGAAATAGTCCTGGAAAACACTGGTTAAATTCTGGTTAAATTGATAGACATAGTAGCAGCACACTAGTTGAATCAAAGGAAATAGTACTGGAAAACACAGGTTAAATTCTGGTTAAATTGATAGACATAGTTGCAGCATACTGGTTGTATCAAAGGAAATAGTACTGGAAAACACAGGTTTAATTCTGTTTAAATTCATAGACATAGTAGCAGCACACTAGTTGTATCAAAGGAAATAGTACTGGAAAACACAGGTTTAATTCTGGTTACAGTGATAGACATAGTAGCAGCATACTGGTTGTATCAAAGGAAATAGTACTGGAAAACACTGGTTTAATTCTGGTTAAAATGATAAACATAGTAGCAGCACACTTGTTGTACCAAAGAAAATAGTCCTGGAAAACACTGGTTAAATTCTGGTTAAATTGATATACATAGTAGCAGCACACTAGTTGTATCAAAGGAAATAGTACCATAAAGCACTGGTAAATTGATAGGGATAGTAGCAACACACTAGTTGTATCAAAGGACATAGTACCATAAAGCACTGGTAAACTGATAGGGATAGTAGCAACACACTAGTTGTATCAAAGGAAATAGTACTAGAAAACACTGTTTAAATTGATAGACGTGGTGGCAACACACTTGCTGTATCAAAAGAATTAACACTGGAAAACATTGTTTTAATAATTTTGATAGACATAGTAGCATTATACTGGTTGTTTCAAAGGACATAGTAATGGAAAGCACTGGTTAAATTGAAAGACATAGTAGCAACACACTAGTTGTATCAAAGGATATAGTACTGGAAAGCACTGGTTAAATTGATAGACATAGTAGCAATACACTAGTTGTATCACAGGATATAGTACTGGAAAACAATTGTTAAATTCTGGTTAAATTGATAGAGATAGTAGCAGCACACTGGTTGTATAAAAGGATATAGTACTAAAAACACTGGTAAATTTGATAGACAAAGTAGCAACACTGGCTGTAGCAAAGGAAATAGTACTGGAAAACACTTGTGAAATTGATAGACATAGTAGCAGCACACTAATTGTATCAAAGGAAATAGTACTAGGAAACACATATTATGACCGGCAATTTTTTTTTTTTTACTTTCATTTCAGTAATATTAAAGGAAATAACACAGGGGATACACCTACATTTTCGATTTAAAAAAACAACAACATTTTATAGTAGTATATGGCCCCACCGTTCGAAATAAATAATTTTAAGAAATTCTTATTGTAAGTTTTCCAAATATTTACCTTTATATGCATTATATTCGTGAAATCTGATAATTTCTGAAAATAGTTCATATATATCGTCGTATAAATTCGATATTTTTTCAGTAAACTCTTTCTGATTTTCATTATTTGTTATATTTTCTTGGTGGAGTATGATAATTGCAAAGACTCATTTTCGTAATTGTAGCATTAACCCTTAAATGTATCTAAATTTCAAAACAGATGATAAAACATGAATTTCGGATTTGTCCATCCGAAATTGGACAGAATATATATTTGTTACATATTCAACAGCCTGTATAACAAATAAATAGGGTGACCCCTTATTTTCTGGTTACTATTGTGTTTAAAAGAGTTTGAACTACTACTTCTGGAAGATTTGAAGGGATTCTTATTGCAAATACAATTGGGCGAGTATGCCTTGATGGGTAAATATTATAATAAGCCTATTTCTTATTCCGGATAGTCGTATCGTGCACGTGTTTCGATGCACTGACAAATTCTGGCCAACGGTAATTGCATGACTAACCAATGGAATGTCGCTGACGCAGCAAAATGTAGGGAATAACAAAAACGACTTAACCACAAAATCGCAAATTTACATGCATAAGTATTGTACATGATGGACAAACATGTCTTCACCAGGTTATCTATACTTTGTGTGTTTTAATTATCTTAGAAATTAAAATTATCTGAAGAAATGTATTGCGAAAACTCGTTTAATATAAAAGGTATTCTGATATTCTTTTAAACCAAATTTGATGTGAAGCGTCTTTTCTCTTTCGCATCAAAGCTAATATTGAAATAGAACGGAATTCCGTATATCAGTCACACCCGCCAACTAGGTATAAGTACAGGAACAATGTTTGTAGTATCTCGTTCTAAAACGTATTTTCTTTTATCTGGATGTTTAAGGTTGACGCTTATATACATCCCACTGTTTTATAATCTTGGAACAGAATGCAACATGCATATTTAATAGTCATCCCCTGCTAATATCCGTTGCGACTATACAGATTAAGTCGTTAGGTTTTGCTTCATATACCCAAAATGGTAAGTAACTGTTGTATATAAATGAATGATGAATGAAAATTTCCTTCATTTTATTAGTTTACAAACATATGCCAAAAATGTAAACCTTTCCAGACACTTACCCTGCGCTTATAATTGGAGTGAAGTATTTTGAGTTTTTAAAGGAAAAACTTTTCGAATTTCTATATCTCATTTTTGTTTCAATGTTTATTATCGTAAGTAAGTTTGGCTTAAAAAATAACTAAAAGTTAAAATGTAGTCTATAGGGTTTGCTACAACGTATTTGGCATTCATGTTATACTCGGCGGAAGTAATACATTTCCGCGACATCAAATCACAAATTTTTGAGCGTCACAGCTTGCAATTTCTCGGCAGCTTTCCTCCCCCACAGAAACCTCGTTTATATGTGACGTAATCCCAGATGACTATAGTTCTACAAATGCGTCTAAAACTGTTATACATGAGTAAGAATAATACGGTTACATGGAATGTAGTTCATCTAACGTAAAACCACAGAAAGGTATTTTTAGATATTTTGCAAGAGTCTGGAGTAACAAAAGCGAATATAAGTGAATAGAGGATTGAAAGCTTTAACAAGGTCTAAGGAAAAGCATTCGAAGAAGTGGGCTGAATACATGTCTTTGGAAACCGTCATTGACCAGGGACCTAACCATATGGACGGGCTAACTTGTGTATAAAGCTGGTTTCTTGCCTTGTTCAGACCACGAGTTTATTGCACACAAAGGCTTGTAAATTACACTTTCATTGGTATCGTCCTAATCTTCACTTTGTTCCCTAGATGCCGTAAATTGCATGTTTGCTGGCATGTGGACCCCTATGACCAATGATTTATTGCCAAAAAATAACCGGAAGTAATAGTGCACGTCAGTTCGGACATTGCTTTCGAATAAATATCAATTAATTAGGGAGTAGCGTGTCAATCTGTCAATTCACATTATAATTTCGGCCATTAAATCTTGCACAAAGGATGTGGTCACAACACGGTGAAAGTTTACTACCCCAACATCACACAGCCTCTGTTGGAGACGTATTCAGTTCTGAGCCTGACCCCTAGTACGCCCTCTAACAAGCCCTGGACTGACCCTTAACATGCCATCTAACAAGTCACGGTCAGTCCGTAACAACAGCGAACACTTGGAGTGAAAATAAAAGCTGTAATGTTCCACTGACTTGTCCCATGAGAAAACTTTTACTTGTAACTTATCACCGCTATAAAACTTTGGGTCTTTGAAGTATGATACCCGTGCAATAAGGTGGATGGTCCAGGCAGTATTAAGACCAGCCATAATGAGCAAGTTCGCAATGTTGACCCGTCAGAGAGCTGGGTTTTAACAACAGTTATCAACACAATCTACCCCAGCGCTGAAAATATAGTGTTTCGCAATCTTGAGTTGAGAGTCGATAAGCTTTTACGAAAGGAATGGTATGATATGCTTGTTGTTATATGAAAGTACTTACAAAACGAGAATGAAGCATTTGCATAGGTTAAGCATTAAATGCAGAAAACTGACACAAGCTATGATATCACAGCTCCTATCTGTTTGGACTTCAATTCTATGGAATTTGTACAGTCGTTTCTTCCGAGTATGAACATCACTTTTCTCATAATAAAACACAACTAGAGCACAAGTGTTTCTATACACTATCAACTATTTTTATTATGAAGACAAAACATCATATATTCAAAAAATAATGAACCACCAATACATTTCTATAGTCTTTTAAGGAAAATCATTGCGTGGTTTAAAACTACATTAAACCAGAATAAAATTGCTTTATACCTTTATACAAGTGTACTCTTAAATATCTAAATGCTATTTGAGAGCGGACAGTGTTTAAAAGATTCGTTAGGGCAAATGATAACTACTCCAGAAAAACATAACGATTTCAAATGAAGTAATTTGGTTGATATATAAAGCAGCCTTTATTCACAGAAGAACCAGCTCACACAATTAACGCCCGTACAAAGAACACAAGATGCATGGCGAACGAATGTTTATTCTTCAAGAAGCAACATAATGGTTTTTACGGCGTAATTTGTATTGGTCAGCACTCTGCTCTCTTATTTACATTTCTCGTACATCAGAGAAGTCTCTAATTACAGAGACTTTCTAAGTCTTTGACAGATTCAATTAGATATTTCGCCACTGGACAATGGCCACTTAAACTGTGCCTGACAAGTGACTCGGTGGAGAGTTTGCATATCCATCAACGTTTACTTTGTGCCTCTGCTAGCACAATATGCATTCCAAGCACGCCACATGTTTCAGAGGACCACGGCAAATTTGCAGTGGTCAATGAAAGGACACGTTCAAACAGCTTTGTCACCGTGATGGGTGGACAGTTGGCCATGCTTTTCAACTAATAATGGAACCGAAACCCCATATTGATCCAGATGTGATGTTATTTTACAGATTAGGTGAAATAATTTAATACAAAAAAGACATTATTAAACCTGTCATAACATTTGCAACATGGCAGTCTCTGCGAAAGATATTGCACTTCAGCAGTGACCGAATGGCCAATTATTCCCAGCTTGATTAATGCAAATGTGCATGTTTTATTGTACCATGGCGCGTGGTGCCTTTGTTACTGTTTTACAATCTACAGTGGCGTGCTTAATGTATTAAAATCTATAATAGCGCGCACTGTATGGCAATCCATAGTGACGTGGTTAACTCAATTTCGGTGATTAAGTTACAGATACAATTTGCAGATGGACGTTTCATGTAATATAGCTTCAATACCTTGTGCTTCGGGTTATTTCTATCGGCTTATGGTATATTGATAATGTTGACAAGAATTTAAAAAACAACGAATTATATCAACTTGACTTGTCCAAACATTGGGTTTGATTTTCATATCGGACTGACTTTTATTAATCAGAGCTTCTTTTAGAAAATAAGTGCAATGAAATCCAGAGTTGCAAACTCTGCAATATCTTTAATATAATTTTTTCATAAATGTATCTGTTTTAGCTTGTGTTGAGCAGTTTAAGATTTCAGACAACTCACATTGAAGGTAACCACGTGACGAAAACTTTAAAATATTCGCAGACGTCAACTGAAGATTGCAAAAGTCAACAATGTTTAGTAAACGAACTGCAGAGAGGAACAAAAAGTTTCATCTGAGCTAGTAATATTAATATGATTTTTTTTAAGAAGTTCAATGAAGTCTATTTTCTTGAGGTATGTTTTTTTTTTTTATAAAATACAATTGAATTTCTCTGTAAAACAGAATCAGGATGTAAAACAGTTTGGAAACTGACGGGAGGCTAAATGCCGAAATCGCTCAGGTATTTAAGATAACCATTTGGCTCTTTTTTGTTGACTTTTCTCTGGCTATATTTACATAGTCAGCCTTCGGAATATTTTAACCTTAACTTCACTTCTGTCAATAGAACATCCTCAGGTTGACAATTTGCACTGCCACCCTCAAAGAATGCAATATTTATATAATATATATATATTTATCACATGACCCGCCTTGTATTCTATTCAATATACAATATATATAATATTCTGTTATAGTACACGTGTTACCTATCACAAACCGAATCACAAGAACTTCTAAGTACTACAGTACACTGAAATAAATTGGGACAACAATTTTCATGTAAGATCCTATCTATAGAAATCATGACGTATTACTCAAACCAAAAGTTCTTATATAAACAAGGTTTATTAACGACGTTGTTTTTTACTTCGACAAATGCCATTATTCTTAAAAACATTTGAAAGTTAAACCCAGTAATCAACGGTAGATTTATTTATCAAATTTCAAAGTAAGTTGTTGATATTAAATGGTGTTCTGATCATGTCAATTGAATTTGATATGTTTGATATCTGTTATAGACATGATGATGTAATTTGTGCAAGTCTAAATAAAAAGTCTGTTCTGTTCTGATTATGTCGGATTTAACGTACAAAAAGAGACATTAGACATTGTCTTGCATCTTCTGTTATAACAGAGAGGTTGTGTGAACTTTAATCTAAGTCTACAAAGTTGACAGCGTAAATTTTCACAGCTTTTGATTGATCGACCGAGTTGGGTATAACGGCACCGGGACACTTAAAAGGTCATATAGCGCCGAAAAGCATTTGAATAAGTTCATTTATCATTCCTTATTTGCAAATATAAAACACAGCAAATAATGTTATGCAATCTACCATTGCAATGTGAAAATGGTTCATAGGACAATACATTATCTTCCAAAAATGTTTTTAGGAACAATATTGCCATTCCCAATCACTAATACCATTTGCCATTTTCCATTAATTCAGAAATTTCTATCTGCCATAGGTAATGTTTTCACATTAGAGCATTCAGTGTGCTTTTTGGGGCATCGTAATGTGATTTGTTTCGCTTTGATAAAATTATCGTTTCTTCTAGTGGGAACAAGTGTCTAAATTCCAGCACTTCTATCGAGTTAACACCATAATGCTGTACATCTTACACAATTTGTTGAAACTTATCAAATTGACGAGGCCATAACAATTTTTCGATTGTTCCGTAAACTACACATATTAGAGACGGCATTACCGATCCCGCAAAGGCGAGCTTATGCCGAAACTTGCTTGTAGCCTCGTAATTAAAGTTATAGATTATTTTCTTCGCCTCTAAGTTTATAGAGTTTATTTGTTTTAACTCAAATATTGAAAACAAAACTCTTTAGGTTTTGTCCTACACACAAAAATTAACATTTGTACTAGGCGGCATAAAAGATATAAATGATTTTTAAAACATGTACCAAATGTTGCAAATACTTGCAATTTTACACGTATGATAAGCAGACATTTTTCAAAGTTACAGGTAATGAGAAATGATAATATATCATCAAATATATGTTGTTGTTCTTTCTCCACAATCGAGCTATCTTAAAAAGAACACAATATTCTAGAGCTGTGAGTGATATTAGAAAATCTCATAAGTTTTTCATTTTTTCAAAATTTCATAATTTCATAATTTCAACACCCGAATAAAACCAAGAATGCTTGAAATAATTAAAGCTGTTTTCAACGGTACGATGCTGTAGATTTTGACAAGTTTGAAAATACTTTCTTGTTCCGTTGAAAACTATCATACAGCACCTCTTCGATCGTTTATCTTAGTTACAAGGCGTATTAAATCTTGGATATTCAATGTTATTCATTTTTCCAAGTTTAACAGTAAATCAAATCCAAATAATTAATACTTCAAATTACAATTTTTTTTTTCAATAAGTTTCCTTCAACCTACATTTTCTCTTTCATCTTTTTCTTCTCTCTCTCTCTTAATCTATATTGCTCTCTCTTTTTCTCTCTCTCTGTCTCTCGCTCTGTTTGTCTCTCTATCTGTCTCTCTGTCTCTTTCTCACTCTCTATCTCTCTCTCTCTCTCTCTCTCGTGTTATTGTAAATTAAAGTATGTAAATAAATAAATAATTGTTCAGAACTATGAACTTGCACACATACTAATGTTTACTTGAATATTTTTTCATCTGAAACAGACATATAAAAGAACATATTATACACATCGTTAGCAACTGAATGACCTAAGGCCATCATAGGATTCCTTATGAGGAAGACCATTACAGGAAATGTAACGATTTTCTTCATTGGAATCCAGGTATCTAAGGCATCTATCGATTAGATTTACAGAGAAGCTGTTTTTTAAGCTTCCTGTATGAATGTGTTTTATCTCTGCAAAATGAAATTAGTTACCGTTTAATACCTGCGGTCATTTGTCCTAATGCTAATTTAATCTAATTAAACAGAAAAATGCACGATATCAAACAATAATTTTCTTCTGTAGCATGGAAATACACAAGATCGATTTAATCTATACATGCATTAATCTGACCTGAGTAAGAGAACGAGAAAGAAACAGAGAGTTGGAGATGAAGGTAATGTGTGACAAGAAAGAGAGAGAGAGAGAGACACACACACACACACACTCACATTGAAATGTAGAGGAAGTAGAGAAATAAAGAGACAATGAGAAATGAGAGAGATAGAGGAAATATGAAAAAAAAAGGAAATAGAGAGAAAACATTGCAGGCTTATCGTGAGAGACAATATAGTAAATGAAACAAACATAGAAAGCAAAGAAAGAAAGTAAAAGGAAATATAGGTAGTGAAAGAGAGAGAGAAAACTAGAGTGAAAACGGATATATGAGTTTATATACGCGCATTAAGAATTCTTGGAGGACTTTGTCCTACTTATTATAAGCTTTTTGAAATTAACCTTAAATATTTATTCTGTTTTTTTTTGTCTTTTTTTCTGCAGCTTATATTTCTAATCAGTGAAAAACGCGATAAAAAGGAAATTTCAGTTTGAAAAACGATGATTATTATATACTTCCAATATCCTGCATATAATTATATATTTCCGACTTTCCAATTTCAAGATAATTAATACAACCTTTAATTACAACTTGAAATATAAAAAAGGATATCTGATGAGTTTTCACTTTATATAAAATTTCATTACACGAGTCAAGGAATCTTTATTAAGCGAGCCTTTGGCGAGCTAAATAAATGTTCCAGGACGAGTCTTATAA
>JAULCC010625889.1:0-10650 GCA_032358795.1 Nuttallia obscurata | reverse complement strand
TATTCTATAAGTTTTTTAAGACATTTATTTGATACATTAATACGTGTTATAGCTTAAGTAATATGTTAAATGTAATCCGTACTATCAGCTGAGTAGTGTGCTGTAAACCTCAACAACAATACATTATTCAAACACAATACCAGCAGAATGAGTAAATCGTTTACATGTCAGTTTAGAATTCATCAATTTCTTTTAACTTGTGAAAGTCGGAAATTATCTATTTTCAAAACATTATCAGATAAACTAAACAAAACCTGACAGGATGATATATGACATTAACAATAAGAGTAATGGTGTGATAACTCCACACTAAATCCCGTGCCTGATATATACCGTTTTCTTTTCTATTGTTACTCAATCGGAACTCCTTGGCTAATTCCGTGATTCTGCATCATACCTCGGATGTGTTAGGTGAAAGGATATGCACACATATGATGCATTTTGTTCGCCGGAATAAGAATACGCCAAAAATAATTCTTCTGGAAAACAACGACTGCAGTCGAGAAAACACGAGCGTAAGGAAACAAAAAGTACTTTCTGCCTGCGAGGTGTCTGAAAGGTCTCTTTCTTACCCTAGCCCTTAAGTTATGAAATTTTAAGTATAACCACTTGACGACATTAACCGACTCAAATCCATACCAACTGAAGTGTCCTGTTTTTAGTTTAGAGAAATTCGTTTGTTTGATCGCTTTGTCACATGCCAAATGTTTAGTCCGCCTAATCTTAGTGTGTTGCCCAAATCAGAACTATAGAGTATACATTGTATATTCTATATTCATGTCCAAAGATAGTATCTGCATAAAATAGGACTGGTGCATGCGCGAATTGGTACCTTGTGAATACGCATTTTTAAAAATCGTTTTTGCGATAATTTCAAACCCAATTATTCCACTTAAACTGCATTTCCATATGTACTCTTAATTTATGTATGATTGGTTTCTTTGGTCAGACAATGTACGGTAAGGTCGGCAAATCGGCTAGAAAAATCAGTTCGTTTATTTAATAGTATAGATTATGTATACTTCTTCTTGCTTCGTGGCAAATTTGACACAAGAGATATTATGAAATCACGACTGTTTTCAGAATCAGTATGTTTATGACAACATGTGCATTGCATACCAGGAAAACATCCTACTTTTGAAATCAACGGTAAAGCAAGCTCTTACAAATGAACAATTATGCGTTTCTAAACCGAAATATATTCAATAACTTTAACTTTGATATTATGCCCTTCTTACACTTACGTTGCGTGATAGAAGGTTTTTTGAAAGGGTTTTCTCGGACACCATTCATTTTCACTGGAAATGTGTGATGGAAATTGTAAGAGATGAGTCCTGTCGATTATATTGCGCCGGGGAATGCATATCGTCAAGGTATTTCGTAAACACATGTTTCTAGGTGCGAATGTCGTGGATGGAGGGAGCTTATGCGGCTCGTTTTAAGAATTTATCAGACTCGCCTGCCGGCTTAAGCTATGCTACGTAATGCCCAGCGTCAAGAAGCCTAGTTTGCATTGGTTTCATTCAATTATCATGTGACTAGTGAGATGATACCAAGAAAAAGCTCTGTTGCTAACCTTCAACGTCCTTTGATGCCAAAGAACGACGTCTCGTGAATAAGACATATTGGTTGAATACCTCTCAATGCTTGTTCAAACAGCATCACGGATTGCGAAATAAACAAGGGTAAATAACGAATAACGCATTAGTTGATCCGTCGCATATTGATGTCTGTTAGCTATCAGAATGCCCAAAGTCCGTGTGTTAACTCATTGCAAAGCAGTGGATACAGAAGTAACATTTATTGTTTGTTTGTTTGTTTTGGAATTTAACGTCGCTTTAACTGTATTTCAGTCATATCGCGAAGTACAGCTCATTACAGGTAGAGGAAGACTCCGGGGATCTCTGTACAATATTTCAGGCACAGAGTGCACCCGGGTAGAACCATCAACCTACCGCAAGCCAGTTGGAAGGCTTCCTCACTTGAAAGTCCGAAGTTCCCTTGTCGAGAACTGTTATATCTCTATCATAAACAAGTAGGAAAACAACTGTTTCACGATGATCATTCATTCGGTATCACGAATGATGGAGATCTGAAAAATATATGCAATGATAGACATTCATTATGGAATCTGTCTTAACTATATCTTACTACAAATGTCAATTATCCTCTATGGAATTTTGAATAAATCTGACCTAAGTATATTTCAACCATATACGCTGCGCTATCAAGATCTGAGCACAGGTACTGACGTTAGTATTCTGGGTAATATTAGCCAATCAGTTTTACTTTTAACTTGTTTGTTACTGCTAAACTATCACATAATAAGATATATAAATCGACTGAGTAAGTTAATATGCTTTTACATCACACTATCCGAGATCTTCCATATCGCATAGCGGACTGTAATATTGCATGCTTTAACGCATTTGCTCGTTGATACATCGGTAAACAGACGGGAAGCTTAATAAATTATATAGAAAATAAAATCCGATAAGCAGCAACCAACATCTAAGACTTTCCCAAATGTGAAAGCATGTTATAATATTTTTTTTGGCAGGGTTTACCCAGAAATCCATTTATTTTCGTATAAATGTTTTCTGGATAAACATTTGTGGGCCTACTTCGTATACTTAAATATTTCAATGCAAGATTAATGTTCAGAGACATCCCTATATATGATATTCGAAATTTGTATTTCAATGTGAACAAAACTGTATAAAGAAACCCTTCTTTTCATCTGTTTAAATAATAACTTAACCGAAACTCCATGAAAAGTAAAAAAGGTACATAGTTTCCAGAAAAACGTGTTCATGGTTTGCATGACAACAAAACGGATTCAGTTTCATTGGGCTGATGTAAATCTTAAATGGTACAAACTTTGCTCCATGTAGCATTGCTTTTAATAAGTTTAATGATTTCTAACTTTAGGTAAACTCCTTCGATAGTTCCTCTTTCAACTGTTTTCTGAAAAAAAAACTGCCCTAACATATACATGTTTAAGGTTAACCGGAATTACAAAATACCATTCTTATGTTTCAAACTTTAGTAGACTAAGTAAACAACATCAGAGAAACAAGATCGCTTTAGATAGCTTATTTGATGTATGTTATCATTGCAATTGTGCATATAATGTTAAGTTCAGTGGTAACGTACCGTTAAGCCAATTAGTATTAAGGCTAACTGGTTAGTATGCGTTGTGTCTACATCATACAGTTTATGAATGCATCTTGATTGACTGAACTTGACAACGGTAAAATCTCAAAGCATTAAATCATTCATGTGTTGCTTGAACAGATCTGAGTGATTGATCACTAAATCAGATATACGACCGTGTTTCGATTTCAGAATAAATAAATTCCTTTGAATGTATACAGCTGCAAAAAAATTGCACTGCAAGCTGAACTTCAGTAATCAATTTGTTTAACCAGTGTTCAAAGTATATGATTTGATTTGTAAGCCACCAGAAAGGAACGTACCTGAAAATTAAGAAATAACTTCAACTTCTTTAATTTAACAGGGATAAGATACCTTGATGTCTATTTCATCTCAAATCCGTTTTATAAAACAAACATTTTCAAAGATAATTTCTAGCCGCTGGATTATCTCCAAAGTATTTCAGACATTGTAACCATCTTTATCAAGGAATATTCTGGTTCAACTGCACTATGTTTGTACAGCGCATGATTGCTATACTTTCTATGTTCCCCTCGCATATCGATCAGTTTTATTAAGATGCACATTAAACACGTTAACATTGTTTCAGGACTGAAAGTAGACGTACATTTTGTCATCAAAACTTACATACTGATATATTGTCATATTGCAATGCACATTTGGTAGACCAGGATTATATGTGCACTGTATTTACTATATCTCATACATTATATTTATTTACATACATAAATACATAGATACATGGTATTTACTATATATCATACATCTACAACAACCAGCTAGCTTTCGAAAGGTCAGTGTTTCTACCCGGGTGCACTCTGCACTCCCCCGGGGTCTTCGTCCACCTGTGAGGAGCTGGACGTTGCGATATGACTGAAATACTGTTAAAGAGACGTTAAATTCCAAAACAAACAAACGCAATCTACAACAATGCCAGGTGCATTGTCATCATTATAAACGTATTGCTTGAAGATAGAATCAGAACACGTTGAATTGATAATTATGTCAAGTTAAGCACATATGATGATTGTCATTAGAAAACAAATGGATTTGGTATGTGATTGATATTCTTTAAACAAACGTTATTTTTCTATCGTTTAACGAAAACCTTCCGGCGTCCGGCCTATATCACCATGGTCTTTATAAATTATAATCCGGTTATTAGTATATTTGCGGTACCTAACAACTGAAAATAAGTTTGTGATTTACTTGCTGCTTATCTATAAAACGAGAGGTGTTCACTTTATCAATTAGATCTTTTCAATGATATATTTGCCTTTTATATACAATCGATCACATTCATTTACTACAAAAAGCCCACTTTTTCAGCTCATTGTCAACCAATTTAAAATATGCAGTCTTCCGGTACCTCATGTATATTGAAGTCAAAGGCTATAATAAACACTTAAACGAAAAATAAATAAACGCAATGATATTCAAATACAAAGACCAAACATTTGTATGCACATTAGTATCTTAATATATAAACAGGATTATTGAAAACAGAAATATCAGCTAAGACACTGTAAGATGCACTCAATAAGTTTGTTGCACGAACATTTGAGCATTTATTTGAACTTGAAACAATGCACAATTCACTCTAGCAGATGGTGCAGCTTTCTTTCGAATCGAAAAGTAGGTCAATCATGTATTTACTAATTGTTTGTATGTACAATAAAGTTGACGTAATACAAATACAGCGCAAATACTCAATCCGCAGAAATAGCGAATACTGATACATGTCTACATGTCTTTTAAACCATTCAATAAAAACAACATAAATGTGGATTGGGATTTGGAGGAGATCAAACGTCTGTTATCTTAGTCCAACGGCGTGATCTGTTGGGACAAAATATGATAATTGGTATGTATGTTTTAAACATAATAACCTTATTTACCTACTCGTTGGTTTCATCACAGTCGGACAAATTCAAATCCTATACAAAATTGGTCTCATGTCTAGCCGACCGCGCCCCCAAATACTTAAAAAAAATGTTGGACATCAGCTCGGCTCGATTCTAACGTTAAATTTAAAGAAACACGTTAATAATACATTTAGAAAAGTTTTAAGCATGTGAATGTATAAAGCATAAAGAGAAAGATGATTACAAGTCCTATCCGTCAGCTAACACATTCGGCGGTAGTTCTTGGTGGTATGCTATGGATAACAAACACTACGTAATGACGATTTTTTACATGGGGTAGATAGAGCGTCATTTTGTACTAATTGTTAAGACTTGCACTCGTTTATCTTTATATAACTATACATTTTAGTTCAGAGACTGTTTAAAATGCTTTTTTATGAATAGTACAATAAACAAACCGGCTCTTATAGAAATATGTTTTGAATATGTATTGCATATGTAGGTTTGACGTCATTTCAGTATTGCCAAACATACATGTAGGAAAAGTATGTGAATGTTTTTTATCGCTTTGATAAAAATACATCTGAATACACACCTAGACGATTCGTAGCACTTTCTAAAGACAATTGGTTATAGTCTTGCATGTTGTTTAATATTTGATAACGATGAAACTCACATTGTAAGTTCCTACTGGTTGGCAGTGATTGTTTGTCCCATATTTGATGATTAAAAATTACCGTAAACATAGATTTCTTACAATCTTATAGTTTAATGGTCAAATGCATTTGTTGACTGCAACTTTTACCATAGTTAGCTCAGCGCTTTTTAAAATGATACAAATGAAGCCAACATATAGGGAGAACAAGTTACGGTCGGTGGTTACAACTATGATTATAATCACACAACAACTATTTGGCTGTTGTTTATGTCAGCATAAATTTAGAATCTCTTTTATAAATTCGCTACTTTATTTTTCTGAATAAAGAAATAGTCATAAGTATGTTTTATTTGTTTGGGTAAATGCATTATGGTCTGTGATATACGTTGTAATGTTTTATTTTGACATCAGCATAAATTTAGTGAATGCTTGATGCTTCTGACTGAGTAATTTTCAATTCAATGTCTTGTTTAGAATTTAGTGCATCCCTTTTACCTAACGGTCTGTTCCTACACTTATTTTAGGAAAATATGATAACAATACATAGTAACTTATGATTTTCTGTTTTATAAAGCTCAAATGCATTGACGAAGACAATAACCCTATATTTTCAACCATTTGATTTTGTATTTCTTCAATACAACATGGCATACCCAGACATAGTTAATGCTTATCTTAAGAACAGCTGATAGATACATATAAATGAAGTGACCTTGCTGATCACGTCATGTGTATTACGATTTGAAAGTGTGCTGTATAGTTGTAGAGATCTAGGCAATATTCTTCTGCAACAAATTTTAAGTAGAAAATGTGACACAACTCTGTAAAATATAACATTGTCATAAGGTCTTGGCTGCATTACAACTCTGTTTTCAGGAGCAGTGTGGTATGCAAGTTTAAAGAAAAAATGCTTTTGGTAAATAGCGAAGTTATATTGTCAGCTTGTATGGAGGACGGATTGACGGCCGGGCCGACTGACAGACAGAGCAATACGTATGTATTGTATCGCCTTTGTAAGGGTGACACAAAATTTTTTTTATGAATATCGTAGCATGGCTAGTTATTTATAATTTAAGACAGTTAACCTCCTATCTAGCGATATTTATAAGACGGAGCCAACTTTCGACCAAAACAATTGCTATTTATCTTCAAACTGATTTTAAAGAATAGAGTATCATAATTGGGACATTACATAGGATATAGGGTGAAAGTTTAGAAGAACTGCTTGTAATGATATAACCTGAATACTACGCCAAGAAAAATGTGCCCGAAAGATGACAAAAAAATTGCAGTTATTTATTTACAGCACGTATGGGGGAATGCATGTTCATTCTATATTTGTTTTCCATAACATTCTTATTCCAACGTAAATCTACAACTATGTAATACTTTCAGAAATATGCATCCATTCTGTGATCTTTGTAAACTGTGTAATATATGGCGCCTAAATGTTAGGTTGAGTGACATTGTGTTTGACGTCGTGTTTTATGGCGTCAACAATTTTGCTGTTTATTCAGTTATCATGCATTACCTTGATGAAGCACAAAGCATACTTGTGTAAATTAAAGAAAACCTATACAACTAAGTGATGTTATTCCTCTGACAATATACGGTATTTACCAAATAAATGCTGTATTATCTCAAAACTGTTTCTCGATAGGTGCTTCATTCATATTCTACATGTATTTTCCTTCACGTTATGCAGTTAATTGATTAGTGCTAATATGATAAAACGTACTTCGAATTCTACATTATGTGGTAATATATATATATGTTTTAAATTATTGTAATGAAAATATCGATAACTTGTTTTTATTGTTTGGTATATGTTTTCTGTTTTGTTGTTATTGTTTTTGTGAGTTTATTTATTTATTATTATTATTCCTTTTTTCTATGTTCTCATATCTGATCTGACCAGACTGTGCGGCAAAAAATGTTATGTAATATTTAATGCCGAATAATCTGTATTGTATTGTATGGTTTTGAATACGGCAGAGTAAGCCACGTTGAATTATCATAGAAACATGATACATTTTCACAGAACACTATGCAAATATATATGTCAGACCTATATTGTGCCTGATAGACAGTTATACTTTCAACAACATCATTTAAACCTCATTTGTTTTCATTTACAATATATACTGCAACTCTAAAGAGACAGGCATTCACATTTGTATGCATAGGAGGTCTGGCAAGTGCCGCTTAGAACTGGCGAGGCTACATTAAAAGATAATTGCTACAATAAATCAATGTTTACAAACGTTGTGTCCGTGGGGGAAGAAATATTATAAGCTTTGTGAGCCCAAAAGATATCTTTCCAGTAGGAAAACGACTTCTTGAAAGTCTCGAGTCATTTTTATATACAGAAATTTCATGTAAAATAAACTGATGACACTAACCGACCTTAATCCATACCAATTGAAATTCCCTGCTTTGTGTATGGTGTAATTCAGTTGATTCATCGCTTAATTTGTCAAACTTTCAATCCTGCTGATTATATTGCATTACCCAAATTATTTGCGACTTAAATCAAATCGAACTGGCGCACGTACGAATCGATACGTTATGGTTGAGATTTGTGTTCTTTGGATTTATTAGGCCCCCCCCCCCCCCCCCCCCCAACTAAAGGAGCGGGGACATATAGATTTGCCTCTGTCTGTCCGAAAGTCCGAACGTCCCAAAATCTTCGTGCCATGCATAACTCTAAAAGGATTTTTACTACATACTTGAAACTTGATGGATATTTCATTCACTCTGTGATCTTGTACACTTGGGTATTTTAATTGAACAACACTCAACATTAACAGAGAGTTATGGGCATTGCTTTTGTTTTAAAAATAATGGAATTTTAATTTAGTGCCACTTGTAACTCTGAAACTATTAGAGAATGGTAAAATCTTAGGATTTAATTAACCAGCGTGTAAACTTTTATATCTGGGTAGTCTATTCGCAATGAACATTAACGGAGTTATGGACCTTGACATAGCATTATGGGGACGATGGTCTAGAGATAAGACGCATGCCTCAGGACCGAAGGACAATCAGAACAAATGCAATTCAAAGTAAAACTCAAAATCAATATAATTATATTTAATTAAATACAACTCCATGCCGTTTTATTGTCCACAGTTCTTCAAGCACATATTATTGATTCATGTTTTGTACTATTTTGTGGGTAAACTTCGTGAGTACTTTGGTATGCACGGGTTTACTGTCTGGATCCCGACTTCTCATGTATTTGTGTATAAATTCCTGGTACCATCGCTTTATGCCTTTCCAAATGTGACACTACAAAGGACAGTACAAATGTACCGTCCAATTATAAAAATTGACCTGTCATCGGTTTCAGTTTTACTGATATAATCTAATGTTCGATATCTTCTCGTTGAACGACACAGATATAATTTGTAAAGAAGGCAAACAAACAGATGATGTCTTAAATTGAGTTTATTCTTTTATTCAAACTGTTTGCAGTTCAATAGACCGCAGCTGCAAATATTTTTTAAGATGAAGAAAACTAAGTTACGCTGTAGTCATCAGTGAAAACAGATCGCATTAGAGCGAGCGTCTATTAGATCAAGAAATGTCAGTTACCAGTGAGATATTCACAAAGTGTCATACCTCAGAAAGTCCCTGACTTTATTGAACTAAGTTGTAACAAGGAGAAGTAGAATGTCTACATCAAATATTCAAACGTATGAACTTATTCGTTCGTAGTTAAAAGAGGTATGGGGGCTGTGGTTATAAAATTCCTTAGAATATAAAGAAGGAGATTCCTATTTTTTTTTTAATATTCAATATCTTCAAAATATCTAAACAAAGCAGTTATTTTAAAAAGGTGTTTTATATATTAGTTATAGTTGTAACTTAATGCAAACACAAATTGAAGAGAAAAATTACTAATTCTTTTGCCAAAGAAAGTAGGTAGAACATTTCCTCAAATATCTTTATGTTGAAAAGGCGTTAGGAGATTTAAGGAGCTTTAGATGAAAGGACCTTTGTACGAGAGCTACGCTTTAATAAAGAATCAACAGAAACAACTTAACTGCTAAACATATTGCATTGTATATATGTGTATAGAATATTTACCAATCAGTTTATGCAATATCTGTAATTGATTTCGATCATTTCTAAATAAGGTGTATATTCTGATTGTCAGCATGTTTATATAATCGTTAACAAAACCTTATGCAATGCATTTATATATGATGTCTGAATAGATTTATGTGTATGTTAGTAGTTGTTAAACTATTTTGTAAATGCCATATATTTTAAGTTATCGGTCCTTTTAGTACAAAGTCCAGGAATTGCAATAGCCAATGTACATTAATTAGACAAATTAGTTTCCACATTTTTCAAAATGATCGAACCCAAACATTTTGTTTTAATTTAAGTAAAAAGTTCAAACTTGTTTCGCTAATGTAATTCTTACAGCAAACGCTTTAGTTCAGGATCCATTCAATTTTCACAGTGACTGTTCTATTTAGTTCATGTATCATAACATGCTTTCTAAGCTGTTGTAATGACAATGAGGATTCGGTTATCATAGTAGAAATTCAAAATTCCTATATACATGTACACACGTAAATATTTATAGTTTAACGAGACTGAAGTCTACACGTGATTTGTGAAACAAAATCTTTATTCTTAGGCGACGAAAAACTATCTCTTAAGAAGTCAATTGTATTGCAGACTTTAAAGTTCTGTCCGGAAATTACAATACTCTTCCAAAGTAATAATTATGTGATGCCTTACTAGTATGTCTACAAATACTTAGCATTCGGATATTCTCCATGTAACTAGTTTAGCCCTCACTAATAGACGAATTCACTGCCGTAGCAATAAGAACATTATTTTTTGTTTTATTTGGAATTTAACGTCGCTTTAACAGTATTTCATTCATATCGCGACGTCCAGCTCATTACAGGTGGAGGAAGACCCAGGGGG
>JAULCC010625888.1:9442-24154 GCA_032358795.1 Nuttallia obscurata | reverse complement strand
GGTATCCGTTATGTTACAGTAACACGTATAGGTATCCGTTATGTAACAATATAACATATTGGTATCGGTTATGTTAGAGTATCACATGTAAGTATCTGCTACTTAAAATGTCACATATAGGTGTCGGTTATGTAACAGTATCACATGTAGGTATTTGTAATGTTACAATATCACATATAGGTATCTGTTATGTTGCAATAATACATATAAGTATCAGTAATGTTGCTTTATCACATTATGTTGTCAGTTTTGTTACAGTATCACATGTAGGTATCAGTTATTTTACAATATCACATGTAGGTATCTGTTATGTTACAATAACATATAATTACATGTTTTAGTTATGTTGCAATATAACATATATGGGTCGGTTATGTAACAGTTTCTCATATAGGTATTAGTTATGCTTCAATATCACATATTGGTGTAGGTTATGTTACAGTATCATATGTAGGTATCATTTATGTTACATTATTTCACCTCAGTAAACCCTTCCATACAAATTCCCCGTAGACGAACAGGTAATATTCCGTACTATCAAAAACATAACCATATATCTGACACGTGATCAAAGTGACAGCACAGTCTAGTCATGTGACCGCAGTGATATTTTGAATGTCATACAAGTGTACATTACTCATGCGGTCATATAGCTAATTCAGGTGTACGAGTTGATTCCCTTCCAAACAAAAACCGGTGACGTCACCAATCCCTGCACATACAAAGAGTTCTAATGTTTACCAGACAACGTGACGTTTAGATCTAATTATATAAGTTGTAATTCGATTTAAAAATATTAAAAATGAAGCTGCGTTACGGTAAAATAAAATAAATATGACATGGCAGCGTGTGACATTGATATATAATTATTGTTTGTAACAGCTGTTTAATGGCTTATTATGAAATTGTTTATGAAAGATGTTTTGACAGCCCTTGTTTATAAACATGTACTTTGAAATACAAAATTGTCAAATATTTGTTAAAATTTCAATATGCTCATAACATTTTTTTTAATCAAAGAAATGCAGGTACTTAAGTTGTTATGTGCATGATAAGCGTAACATGGCTGACAACACCCAGAAGAACAACAGTATCAAACTTGCTTTAAAATACTGTTTGAAAACAAAATCATTAATTGATAATATGCTCAAATTTTCAAATCTGATCGACATAGGGAGAACTTGTACGTATAATTAGAAATGTGATATAAAGATTGGCCTTGGCTGACATTGTGCCGATACAGTCACGTGTTAATATGCCAAGTTACATGTTTAGTAGATAATTATCTGTTGTAAATGTTATATAATCACTATGTTAGACGCTCTTTAAATCTAATAACTAGCGCTAATTTGAAAAGAGGAGAAAAGTACTGAACGTTGGCAGAGAGGAGTTATCCCTCAATTTACAGTTACCTCGAATTATTAATAACAGCAATTGTCTGTCTCGGTATTACCGCAATTTTCCTACAGAAAAACAGTCAAGTTCGCAAACAATTTTAATTGTTATCTGTAACCTACACATCTCTAAAAACGGCCATCCCCTAAGAGACGTTGATGGTCCTAGAAAGCGACAGAAATTATGTTACAGTTTTATTGGGTTATCTCTCTTTGAATGTTCTCGACGGAAAAGTGAAGTATTCCTGCTCGGCATTATGTTTCTCCAAACACTCTAGCCTACTGCTTGTTCCCCAACAACAACAACAACAACTCACGTCATAAAAGTTGATGTTGTTGTTTGGTCTTTAATAGCCCAGCTGTCTCCAACTGTACTGGCTATGGGTGTTTGATACGGACACAATGATAGTATATAACTGTAGGCATTTTTGTCGGTCAACACAATAAAAACGTCAGAACTACAAATAAGGTGTGGTTTATACATGCAAGCAAATTGCTGTAAAATGACGAACTACTAAAGATACAACCACACACGTGGCAAGTATAAAAATCATCAGATTAATGATACTTTTAATGATACTACTGCTAATAGCTACAAAATAGTAATTATAATAATAATAATAAAATAATAACAATGATTATGATTGAAATAATAATAATGCTAATAAACACAATACAAATTTGTAATAGGTGTATAGTACAAGGAGCGTTAAACAATGTTATTTTGTAAAAAAAAAAAAAAAAAAAAAGAGAAAATATTACAAATACATGTATTCTTATTTTAAGTTACAAGTATGTTTAATCTTTCTGATAACTATTCGGAGCTTACATTCAAAGACATGTCACGACCTAGAGTAATCTTCAGTTTCAAGCTGCATCTGAAACAGGATCTGCTTTACATAAATGAGTACTGATTTACCAAAGTGATAACTGTTCTACCTGCTTTATTTAACTGGGTACTGGTTTACAGAATTGATCACTGTATAACTCGAGTCTGTTTTTCCTAACTCAGTACTGCTTTACGTAACTGAGTACCGCTTTATTTAACTGGGTACTGGTTTACCTTAATGAGTACTGCTTTACATAAATGCGTACTGCTTTATGTAAATGTGTATTGCTTTTCCTAATTGGGTACTGGAATTCATAATTGCACTGCTTTTCCTAACTGGATACTGCTTTATTAAAATGTGTATTGATTTTCCTAACCGGGTACTATTTTACGTAAGTGGGTACTGTTTTATCTAAGTGAATACCGCTTTATCTAAGTGAGTAGTACTTAACCTGAGCCTTGCTTAACTTTTATCTAAACTTTTAACCTTTTAAAACTTTTAATCTAGCATTGCCTTAGTTTACCTAATTTGACGTTGCTTTATTCTACCTAGTTGACTACCGGTTTACCTGAAATTGCTTTCAATACCTAATTGGTAACTGCTTTAAAATTAACTTTATCTGAGTACCCCTGAATTAATTGTCAAAAGATTTCCTGCACTTTGACCTTAGTTTGTCAATGCAAAGTTACCGTTACATCTTTTTGAAAAAGCAACAACACAAAAAAATGATAAACATTTATCTTATCTAAATGTTAGTATTTTCGAAGCATGTTTATACACTAGCTAACGGATCCTTGTCAACGACCTTGGCCAACTTGGCTGGTAAGACTTGATGTTCGATTGCATTCTAATAATACTCGCTATCTAAAAGGGGTTAGCTAAAGGTATAATCAAAGGTATTCAAGGTAAAATGTTACGGGGCATTAGAGATATGTATACAAAGGTCAAATCTACTAAAGTATAACAGCCACGATCATTCTACAGTCCTACAGATATACCTGAGAATAGTTATCTATGACCAATATAGTTGATAGGACCAATGCTCAAATTGAGCTATTCCTCGGATATGCTACTCGAATCGACGACTTTGAGTTTCATTTACTCACACTTAATCATCCCGCATATACTAGTCTATAATAAAACGATAGTAACATCTTTTTAGCTCACCAGATCATGAACTGTGAGCTATTTTGATGGCTGACTGCCCGTCCTCCGTACGTCTGTGCGTCATAAACCACTTTGACAATTGTATCCAAAGTTGCCCAGGAATGTTTCTTGGTTGGTCCTTTCCTTTACTCCTTAAAAATGATGCCATACATAATTCTGGTTGCCATGGCAACCGAATGGAAAGGTTGACATTCTTCTCCTCAGAAATGACTGGCTAATTTGAAAATACTTTAACAGAGATCTTACCCATGTGGCATTCTAACAATTACTTTTAGGACATGTTGCTTTGAAAAAACAAATGGCCGCCAGGGAGGGGGGTATTTTCCATTGTATGACTCTTTCAACAAATTTGAAAATTCTCTTGGCAGATACCGCTCACATTATTATAAAAGAATTCACCGAAATGAGTATTGGGTGACCCTCCCTCAACATTCTTTAAGTCATATTGGCTTGTAAAAAAAGCACGGCCACCAGAGGGTGAGTCTCTTAAAGGTATTGAACGGTGCCATTTTGTCATAATGAGTTTACTATCGTATTATTATAGACTAGTATTTGACACAATCTAACCAACAACACCACAGGGCCTGGTAAGGACTGACCAAGTCACTTTCTAGACTAATCAAATTCTTTCTGATCTGGCCGAATGCACATAGTCGTTTACGGCCTTTATAATTTTGTATCTGCTAATTGATGCACTAAAGCTTAGATATATTGTTTTTAACCAACTATAAAAAAAAAATCTTAAAACCGCGTTTGTTCAAATGGTGACCCTAGATTTACCTAGCGAGTTTTATTTTACCTTTGTTTATTAATTTATTGATTCAAACTTACTATTCAATAGTTTAAAAATCATCTTTGCCGAAATAATGCATTAACTTGAGCTTAGACTTTTTTGCATTACGGCGCCTGTTCTGGAAATCATGTGATTGCAATATTGTAATACATCGGTCGAACGGAAATAGCCGATTGCAAGCGTCAGGTTTTTATATGCTTAGCAGACTGGTCTCATAAATTGATCGTTGTCTGAATTTGGGCCATATAATAACAGCTTCTTCAATATGCAACTAGAAAATATCATTCCATAATAATTAAAAACGGTGTCTACCAATGCGGCGCCTATAACGCAGGGCGCTAAACAGCAAATTTACGAATGGTGCCCCTTCATGTTATCATTATGTCGTCCTTTCTTAGTTTTCGTAAAGCGCCCACACACCTCTCTTTAAATCAAACTTAAATCCCGCAATATTCTACGAATCAAAGTGATCACATCCAAGAGAATCTCATAAATAGGCAATGTAAACATGAAAAAAAGAAAACTCAAAATAAAATTATAATTTATTTTATTCTGTGTACAAACAACTCATTCCTACAATCTTTGTCTGCCGGTCTCTGTCTGTCTGTCTATCTGTCTGTCTGTCTCTGTCTGTCTGTCTCTGTTTGTCTGTTTGTCTGTCTCTCTCCCCTCTCTCTCTATCATATCTCTCTGTCTGTCTCTCTCTCTCTTTCTGTCTATCTCTCTCTCTCTGTCGCTCTCTCTGTCGCTGTCTCTCTCTCTCTTGAAAAATGGAATGATCCATATGCACGAATTGAAGAGTTTATAGTTGTATAATGGCGACTTGAAGTTTAATGACTTCGATGCTGCATTCCATTACAAAGAGCTTTAACGTGTAATCTTTAACTTTAGCGGGACATTATATAAAAAACATGGCGGTTTCATTTTCAACATTTATGTGATGTAAGTTTCTTTCAACAACAAAAATATTTTAACTTACGAACTGCTTTCATCTGATTATAAAATGTATAATGAACAATTCAAGTAATATCAGCTATTTTGTAATATAAATGGCAAATTTAAAATTTAGAACGAATCGGTACTTAACGAGACTATCGATTGTTTGTAATATGATGTAATGAGCAGAGGCAAATCGTAATATAGAATCACGTGTCATATCACATGGAAAGAATTCCTGCCGTACTGGCTTTACGTTGAATAATGTTACTGGTATTATTAACCCCTTCACTGCCTTACCCCGATTTTAAGTCATTTGCAAACAGCTGGAATCCGGATGAGACGCCGTCTCAACTGGATTGAAGCTATTTGACACTCAGCCAGTTGTTTTGCCAAATATTTAGGGAATCTGTGAAGCTAAAAAAGAGCAGACGAAATATTGCGCATGCGCGGTATTACTTCCGGCAGTGAAAGAGTTAATGGAATTTCGAAATAAGATTGAAAGCGCTACCATAAAACATTAAATTCCACGAGCATGAAAAGATGACTAATCATTATAAAATAGTTTGGTTCAGTAATGGCTTTTACAGACTAGATTAATGCTATTGTTATTTTGTATACTACGGAATTCTATTACTAAAATAGTTTGTAGTCTTCGAAAACGGATATTTATCTGGTAATTTAAACACGGGCAGGTTTAACTTACACGAAGAAAAGAATTTTGATCAATTCAATGGACTGTCACGCATTGGGGTCGATCATGTGTACGATACCATACACACTCCACACACCTTTAACTTGCTGGTATTTCTAAAATGGGTTGGGGGAGGACAGGGATGAAATTCCTCTGCCAGACTCAAATTTCAAAATAAACCACAGCCCACGTGGGGGACGTAACGACGAATGTATTTTTATTTCATGAACAGAAAAAAAAATTAAGACGTGTGAGATATGTGTATTAATACAGATCTGTAGTATAGGATAAGATCGCGTTTCAAGTGGTGTTCAAATAAAGCCATTATGAACACTTCGTAAGTGGATTAAGTCTGCTAGTTATTAACACAGAATGGACTAGGCTTACATGTAAGAATAACAACTAAGTTTATCCAAAGGTAAAATCTCGCGTTAACAGAGATTGATATTAAAAGAAGTTGACACATTAACTTAAGATTTCGAATAAACTGGATGGACATGAGAGTGACATTTAAGACGCTGCAGCAATTACGGAAGTGCTCGTTTGCGACACGGATAAAGTTAAACCGCTCCAATTCTACCGCAACACGGGTTGTATCTGAAGAGAGTCAGAGACCCGGCTCAAGCAACCAGCATTCGAGGTTGAAGGAGACAACACCAATAAAGCAGCCTCCGGTAAAACATGATCATTTAACCTCACAGCAAAACCAGCGGAATAAAGACATTCCAGCGATGAAACAGCTTTCAGACTTACCCGAGTGCTTAGCCATTCGGCAACTTCCGGAGTTGAACGATACGGTGCGAAACAAGTGTAAACACTTGACTCAAGGTACTATGCACAAATACGTTAGCTCTGTACCAAAGACCTACAGACCTATGTGTAAGGTAAACCTCTTTAACAGAAATTTAGTTGTCCTCAATTCCCCTGAGGCTGTTAGAACTGTGTTTTTACGAGGGAAAGAAAATACCAACGACAGGGTTTGTCCATATTTTCAAGAAGGCGTTTTCCAGAATTGCGGTTTTGCCTTTGCCGACCTGTCCACTCGCGGAAAAAATCAAAAAAACATTTTGAAAACCCAACTTCGTCACATGGTAATGTTCAGTGAGCAGGAACTAGTCAACCGAACTTTAGAAATGGCGGAATGTATGATAGATTGTACAGAACTGGACATCGATTCACAATTAATGGGATTGCTAACTAACTCCTTCTCCTTAATGGTAGGTAAACATTGGTTATTAGAAAAAAACAAGACACATTCTGATATTATTATTTTTATTATTATAATAAGTTGTTTGATTTTCATATCTTCATCAAAAGAAAACGTACACGTGCACGATATGCACGGTATGGTCAATATGCCATGTTGTTATACACATTGTAAGGTATCGCGTCGACTGCTAAATGAATTTGTTTTCTCCACTGACAAGTGATTTCATTGATAAGGCTTGGTCGTAGACTCGAATCCAAATTATCGACCACACAGGCTTCTTGATGAGTCGTTACAATGGTTCAATGATATTTCACGCTACACGCTTTATTACTGTATTGTATTATTATTACTGTATACTGATAAGCCTATAAGGTCGTTGTATGAATAAAAATATAATTGAGAAAGTAATTATTCCATTCACTCAAGCAAAGCGGGGATAGGCTGGGGAGAGATGGTGTAATTGCTTTAAAGTACATGTCAAGTATTTTAAAGGTCGTCTTGTAAAGTGCACGTCTCGTTCTTATTTTTGCCGCTAGTTTAACCCCTTATATACATGTTCTATTTCATGCTCTGTAGACCTCTTATGCCTGTGATCGTTTCTGAAACTATTTCTACGGCAAGATATCAACAAAATTTCAGTAAGACACACGGAATTTGTTTTGGTTAACTGACCCACATCTTTGTATCAATTCGATTCAATTTGTTATTATTTTTGGGTGGGTATATATGTATTTACTTTTCACTACTTAGAGGTTTAAATTACGTCAACATCAACAAACCCATTGGCTAGAGATTGTTTATAACGACGGTACCAAAACACAGACTATCCCATTAAAGCAGAATCAATATTATATACACGTTCATATTTCTCTTACAAACGATCTTACATTCACGCGATTGGTTATCACACACTATACACGTACCTAAGGGACTATTTTCCTAAATAAATTGGTATTTTTAAGTCTGTCTTTTTCATGTACGGCAGTTAGCTAATTGTAAAAATCACGTTAAAACGATACCAGCTGGCTTTGAGATCTAATCTAAATTTCAATTAACGATAAATTATCATACATATATCTTAGCTTTGTAACTATTTGTAACGCTCTTACAAAAATTATAATTGGGAAAAGGCGGGCACAATGCACACAATTCGGTTGTGACAATGGAAATGGTCACTTTATAGGTTAAATAAACCTTTAGTGATGATATTGATCTTTACAATTTTGGTAATCAATCAGCTGAAATTCTAAATTTCTAAATCTATTTGACTAAAAGATAAAAAATGTATGTATTTAGTAATATGCACATTTTTTTCTGTACTGTGCTACATAAGCGACATTCTTCGTTTATAGCTGTCAGAAAAATTAGCAGGCATTTGGTAGTGAGAAAACAATCTCTTTCTGTTTTCTGTTCACATAGTTATCCCTCACTTTGACCAAAGATATTATACGAATTATTCTTTCCAGTTACAAAATGCACACATACACGCGCGCGCGCGTACATACACACATAGAATAATGACAATCCAAGAGAACGACATCTGAAGTATATGTCGGTGTTGGCTCAAAACAGGCAATATCTTAACACTTTCAGTGCTGAATTGTCGTCTGCTGAAAAACTCTTCGTCTGCCATATGTTCAAAAAATTGACTTTTCTGTGTAATTTTTCAAAAGTTATAATCGTAGTGGCAAACAGTTTGGATCTCAGATCAGACGCCGCGTTTTTCGGTAGCTGATCTTGATCCGAACTGTTTGCAAAGGTAATCACTATTTGGATCCAGCACTGAAAGGGTTAAAGCCTTGCAACGTCTGAAATCTCAGAAATGCCCAAACGAAGATACAGACTTGACACCGTTAACAAAAAAAGCAATGTTGAAAGGTGGTCCAGTGGTAACGCGCAGGACTACTGATCCAGAGATCTGGGTTCAAATCCCGGGCCAGCTGGGAATTTCAAAGACGCTTTTCAGTGTCTGTCATCTCTATGAGACTTTGGAAAAAAAAACAGAAAAACCTGCCTGTGAAGCTTGAAGTGTCCGTTAGAGTAGTCAGTAGCCCGCTATGACTTGTGACATGGTTTGTCACTGTGCGTCCGAAAGAACATTGCAATTACTGGAAAAAGCAGAGTAGATTCCACAATTGTGGCGAGAGGCAGTTGGGCAGTAAGTGTGCAAGTACTTTGAAGCTACCTCCAGTCCCCGGGGGAACTATCGGATGAAAGCAATGGCGAACCATAAGTAGGAGGGACAACTTACTGGACCACTTTGGAAAATGAAAGCATGAATACATGCCGTCTGGGGTACAGCCATGGTCGTGTGTGAGTACGATACAAAGCGGGAGCCAGCGGAGGTGATTGAATATCGGATATGGATGACGAATCAGACAGAAGAAAACAAAATGCAAATCAATAATGTAGAATACAATACTCAATGATACAGTACGATACGCTACGATACGATGCAGTACGATACGACATGAACCGTTACGATGCAGTTTATACGATACAAAACAATTTGCTAAAATACAATTCAAAACAAAACATTACAACACAATATTACACATCACAATACAGGGGATTACTGCGCAGTGTAATGCATTGCAGTACAGTACGGTTCAATAGAATGTAGTACAGTGCACTTAAATACAGTATGACACAAGGCTGCATAGTAAAGTACAGTACAATTTAGAATTTAGTACTTACTTATGTTACATGTTATAAATTTGAATAAAAAAATTCACAGAGGCTCGCTTGTAAAGATTCCTGGACTCGTCTTATAACTTTTATATAAAGTGAAAACTCAATAGTTATCCTCTAAATTATGTTATAAATGTGAATAAAAAAAATCACAAAACAAAGATTTTGCAATTTTTAGCATTAGGTCAACCTTATCTTAAGTGCATATCTCAAATGCTGAATTGATCTTTTTGAAAACTTAACTTACTACAAACGACTCCTTTAAGTTTAGCTTCAACAGTAGACATAAGTAAAATATTGAAACACAAGAGAAAATCTTACAGACCTAGAGTTTATCTCCATTACACAAGTAACACATCAAACAAATATTGGCGGAATTATTTCAAGCTGGAATAAAAGCAAATCATCTAAATACATGTATCACTAACCGCCTATCATCAGTACAAGAATGTTTGCTTCAATAAATCCTGTGATTGAGTTTGTGAGAGCTAGAGACAAATGGCAAAATTTCCTATATACCCGCATTATCAATTTAGTTATTTGTTCCCAATTTTGCTTGGCGCCGGATGCTTATTTGTAAAAAAAATTACATTAAATAAAATAAAAGTTTATCTTACATCTAAACTTGCGCAATAATTATTTTTACAAGTTTATCACAAATATCGACGTTTTCTAAAACCACAAATTATAGTGAGCCATATGGTGACAGCCTTCAAAACCTGAAATCTTATTCGCGACTGTTAGTTTTTAATCGGGACTACTTTTATAGCTGTTTCAAGTCGCACGCCTTTTCAATGGTTTTAAAGACGTGTATTTTTGTATTTCTTTAAACATTATTGAGGTGAGAAGTGGAGATAACATAACATTCACTTAGCCCCCACCAATAATATTACCACGCCCTTTACAATAATGTATTGCCCAACCTTTCACATACAGACGCTCGACATTCTTTCCTTAATGTTTCTTTTCTTTACCGGAAAACGGCCATAGTTTGACTTTATTGTTCAATGAGGTGATGTATTTTTTTTGTGTATTCTCAAAAAGATCAACAGCAAGCCTTTCTTCTGGTTTACATTTTTTGAAGTGGTCCGCATTACTTAGGTTACTTGTTCTTTCGTAAAAGATTTAAACCTAATATATAGAGGTACCGGTATTCATTTTCTACAGTTGATCATAGCATGTCATGTATAATGAGAAACACAATGTTTTCAGTTACAATATTTTTTATTTATATCATTAACGTCACATTCTGCCCTGCTAGGGCAATATCCACTTATAGACGTCCCTGAGAGAGGGAAGAGGATACACAGAACTCTTCTGTAGAGAACTATGGTTCTTTAACGTGCCTAGTGTATAGCACTGATACACGTGGGGGTGGGGGCTTCACCCCGGCCAGTCATTTTATCCTGACACCGACAAACCAGTCCTAATGCTAACCCTAAATCATGAGCGTCAAGGAGGGAAGCCATTACAACCATTTTTAAAGTCTTTGGTTTGACCCAGTCGGGGATCGAAACTGCGGCCTCTCGCACCGGAAGCAGACGCTCTACCATTAGAGCTAACCGGGCGGTAGTAACATTTTTGAGTCTTATATGTAATCGTATACTTTGCTGTTAGTCTTATAAAATGGACTTAGAACTTCCTATAATATTATTTCTTTCATACGACATTTCATTGTACGCCGTTATACTGGTTTAATCTTGGTATTTTTTTGCTTTTCAAACACCACAAATAATGGTCATATGTTTTCCTTCACTTGGCGCTGTGTTTAAAAATGTCGTCTGCTTATTTCAAATGTTAAAATGTTCTTTCAGTTTTCTTTGTATATTTTAAAGCATACATGTGACTGAATAGTAAGAGATATACATAAACATTAACTTTCATTTTATTTCAAACTGCTCAGAAATTTTACCTGTCTTAATGATAACTGATTTGTCATTGAGACATAACAGACGAACCTCAAGTCATGCTACGTCATGGTATCTGACAGCATTTATAATACGCCACACGTCACACAATATTAACGTAAATCCTATATTTGTGTTTTATTGTCAGGGGCTAAATTCAGTCGCGAATGTTGTATAATGTTGATATAACACAGGCAATATATGCTCTTGCTTCGCTAGAAAGTGTTAATCTTATTTTCTTTGATAACATTTTCTTCGCACTTTCGTTTTGTCTTTCAAGGTAATGCATGCAAGTTGCCAGAGAATTGATCACTATGAAAATTTTATTATCATTGTTTTTGTTATTACTATGTGTAGTAGAAGTAGTAGTAATAATAGTAGTAGTAGTAGTAGTAGAAGTAGAAGTAGTAGCAGTACTTGAAGTAGTAGTAGCAGTAGTAGTAGTAGTAGCAGTAGTAGAAGTAATAGTAGTAGTATTAGTAGTAGTAGATGTAGAAGTAGTAGCAGTAGTAGAAGTAGTAGTAGTAATAAATTTAGAAGTATAAATAGGACTGTTATCACTGTAATGAAATTTGATGTTGCTGCTGTTGTAAAAATGACCTTTACATGACAGATATGTTGTATGTTGTAAGACGATCTCATGTCTCTTAACTTGGCCTGCAAACTGTTGTATCTATGACGCTTTGCTATAAAAACTGTTCTTTCGTGTTTTTTACCAAATCAACAATACACATATTTTGACTCATTGTTTGCTCCAATAATTTGATTTTTGATATTTTTCTTTTTTTCTTTGGTTTTTTCTTTATTTTTTTTATTATTTTTTTGAAAGGGCATTATTTTTTTCATAAATAGTGTCAAGGTATATCTATATATGAAATGTAATATTTGCGATGTTAGTTCTAATTAAATATTTTCAAAACATTTTTAACTAAATGGTGACCTATGTCCACTGTGATAAGCCCGCACATTATACAGAACACTGTTTGGCCTGATTTATACCTTTCCCGGATATTATCAATTTTCGGATCACATCGGCTGGTTAATCGTAACTACTCGGTAGTTTCCGACAAGCTCGGACCGTCCGGTGTATTAATTAGATTTAATACATAAATATAAAACTTTTCGAGTTTATATCAAATGAAAGACACTCCTGTCTCACCTGTTTTGTTTTGTATTACGTAAAATAGCATTTATTTGATTGTAGATAACATTACATTACAGATCAAGATTGCTGTCAGATAAACACGTTGTTGGTTTTGTTCGTTTTTAATCTCAGACATATATTTGACAACAATATCTCTCGAAAATCAAACATTGAGTGGCGTTAATTGATGAACTTTGAGATGACCCCCTTTGTTGATTTAAGGAGATAATTATATAAAACCAAACTATGTGGTATCTACTGACGCCTTGTCGCAGAATTCGGACTTTGACAATATTTTGTGAATAAAAAACAGGTTACGCTTTTTCGTCTTCGCGAACAACTACAAAATAAAACTATGAGTTTATAGCAACGCTTGAATGTACAGTGAAACATATGATAAGCTGAAAATTGACAACAGCAAAACGGGTCTCGTGGGTCTGTCTGAAATGTGCATGATAATAGGGGCTTTCAGTGAGTAGGGGATTTTGTCGTCGTTGACTTGAAATCACTTCGTACTTCCCAGTTTTGGTATTGTGTGGTTCGAGTCCCTCTCGGGCCATAAGGAGTAATAGATCTGCAATTCTGCGACAGGGCTTAAAAAGTCTTCCTCTGTCATGAAAAGCTTGGCAACTTTCCATATGATGGAAGTGTGTTGAAATGAATTAAATAAAAAAAAACAAAAAAAACATGTGCATTAGTTTGCTTGATAACTTTGAATAGAAATACTAACACATGGCATTTATATAGCGCACCAAATTTATAATATTCTATTGCGCTTCACAATTACATTACACAAATATTAATAAGTGGAAAAAGATTCGTAGTAGTATTTCTTCTGTCTATCAAGACATTGATGTATACATTTAATTTGTGGGCAAGCACGTTGCAAAGTACATGCATGGATGTGAATGGCATCAAATCCCATTACAACAAAGATGGAGGAAGTGAAACATTTTTCACAACCTTTCTGTTTGTTTTCATTTAACCTTTAGCCTGCTGAAAAAAAATGTCGTCTGCTTAAACTGTCGTCTGCCTAGTTTTAAAATTCATCAGATTCGCCCAATATTTGGAGAAAAACTTGGACGAGTGTTTATGAGTTATTCGGCGTCTAATCTGGATCCAAGCTGTTTGCAAATTTTCTCAATATGTTTTACGATTGAAGACTTCACCTGTTTTAGTGTTTGTATATAAGAAAGAAAAAAAAACATTTGTGAATCGCAATAGAATATTGTACACTATTATTTTGTGCTGTATAAATGTATTTGTATTTATTAAGTGTGATATATTTCTAGTATGCATCCTTTAACTGTTGATTATACGAATGCTATATATCAGATTTTGGTAGATATAACGGTTCAAAAACATTTATGCAAATGTGTAACTCAGACTGTAATATATACTTTATAGAGAGAATAGGACGAGCAAAATTGCCAAAAGGCGATCAATAATTATATATTCGTATATTAATGTTTACGTCATAGACAAATTAAAGCCGTATGCTTGTTAGAAATTTATACATAGATACAATTAGAAGGGTACGTAATACAAATAAACATGTACTTTGTTGTCAGTCGGCAGGGAATAATCCATGTATGTGGACTGTTATATTGATTTGTTTCGACACAGAACAACCAGTGGCATCTTTAATTCATTAAACAACACGGTCCGATGATTTGTCGTAAATGTGTCTCTTTATAGATAGAATCTGTTTCTTCCGAGTTGCTCTCAAGATGGGAATATCATCCTGGGGATTTGTAGTAGTGTGTTGTAAGGGGAACTTGTTGCTGTCCACTCTTTAACCAGAAACCATAAAAATCAAAGCTCTGCAAGCACTGTGTTCTTCACTGCTAGTATGATACTAGAAAAATTGGAATCTCTGGCTAGCATGCCTAAAAAAGACCGCTATTGCTGTTCCGTATAAACACTTTTATCCCAAACTGATGAAA
>JAULCC010625855.1:0-10094 GCA_032358795.1 Nuttallia obscurata | reverse complement strand
TTCTTACCCAACCCACTATTACAGAAACTGTAAAACATCACTGTCAACATGTTCTTACCCAACCCACTATTACAGACACTGTAAAACATCACTGTCAACATGTTCTTACCCAACCCACTATTACAGACCCTGTAAAACATCACTGTCAACATGTTCTTACCCAACCCACTATTACAGAAACTGTAAAACATCACTGTCAACATGTTCTTATCCTACCCACTGTTACAGACACTGTAAAACATCACTGTTACAAGTTCTTACCCCCATTCACTGTTACAGACACCGTTAAACATCTTGCTTACAAGTTCTTACCCCACCAACTGTTACAGAAATTGTAATACATCACTGTTAACAAGTTCTTACCCCAGCCACTGTTACAGACAACGTAAAATATAATTGTTAACATGTTCTTACCCCACTCACTATTAAAGAACCTGTTAAATATCACTGTTATCACATTCTAACCCCACCCAGTGTTACAGACATTTTAAAACATCACTGATTACATGTTCTTACCCCACTCACTGTTACTGATCCTTTAAAACATCACTGTTAACAAGTTCTTACCCCATCCACTGTTAATGATCCTCTTAAACAACACTGTTAACAAGTTCTTACCCCACTCACTGTTAGTTTTAAAAATATACCACCGCCATCTTATCCAAAGAACTTTATGAAGCTTGATGGTACATATTCCTACGCCACCCACTGTGATACACCTGATCATACCATAGTACCAGTTAAACTACTGGAGGACCTTGGCTTTTCTTAAATACTCTAGTGATCATACAGATAAATAGACCTTGCCCAAGGTTTTACAAATTTGTTGGTGCTCCATGCTCAAATCTTAAACCTGTAAGTTAATTATAGAATTTGATTGAAATGTCATTTGATTGAGTGAAATATCATTTGATTGAGTGAAATATCATTTGATTGAGTGAAATTTCTTTAAATGAGTGAAATGTTTTTTGATTGAGTGAAATAACATTTAAAAAACTTTTTTATCATGGATTTCAAAAAGCATTCAGGGTTTTTTTTGGAGAAAAAAAAGAACTTAGCTTAGAAAAGGGTTTCAGATTTGAGCTTGAAAGACATTTAATTATCAAAAAGTCTTTAACATGCATCTATATGATTAGAAAATTTTGTCACACTTGTGAGCAGCTAAATGATAACATTGATTAATATTACTGAGGACAAAAAGAAGCTGTACTGAAATATGTCATTTTCAAGATTTAAGATACAATCAAAATAAAGCTGTAACAAAGCAGAAACAAAATAAATTTTACTAGCACACTGATGTATGTATAAAATTTAGTACAGTAAAATAAATTGCTGTACCTGTCTGCCTCTGCTTTGTGGATCTGATAGACATTTCATTTCATTACAAATACTCACTTTGTCTCTGAACACTACTTTTTGAAATTCACAAGAGAGTGCAAAAGCTTGAATTAGTTGTTTTACGAATGAACAGTTTAGAGCAGTAATTTATTTATAGTAAACATGAATATCTCTCCATGTCTAGGGGTTTGATTGTAAGTAATTATTTTTATGAGTACAGGTAGATATATTTGCAGTAGCCATGTGGGATTTATGGCATTTTTTTCAATACACAGTTTACTCTGTGACAGTCTCTTGGAAACTACCTGTTTCACTCTACCCACATTATGACCCTCCCTTAAATATTGACCCATCAGTATATTGTTGTATGGTGAAATATGGCAATGAAATATTTTCTTTTCTACAGTTTTTATTAATATTCAGTTTCTATTCAGATAAGATCCCAAACAATTTAAATAATGAAAAATAATTTTAAGAGAAAATCCTAAGTAATGAATGTAGGCCCATTTTGGTACAATTGTTTTAGCACTGTTTTTATCTACATCACATTTGATTTAATTATTTTTATTTCATTTTGGCATAATTATATAACAGATTGAACAATTAATCATTTTTGAGAAAATGGCAAATGTTTCTATTTTTGTGAAATTATTTTAGCAGTATTTTCAAATTAATCAATTTTTGTCTATTTTCAGTTTTTCTTGACTTTAAATCTTTGGTATTTCTGTTTGGTTTGCAGGTTTGTGTGGATAATGGGGACAGCCATGGTCTACTCCTTCCAGTCACAGCTGAGAAAAGCCACTCCAAAAAAATGGATGTTCTTGAAAATATTTAAGCGCTCAGTCATACTGTTTGTGCTGGGACTATTGATCAACTCTTCAGATGGTCTTCACCGTAGGTTGTTTTACGTATACTGATGCTGTTTTGAACAAACGTTATCCAAATTTTTCAAATACTCTATTTGCATACAAAAAGATTTTATAATATTGTGCAAAAAGACAGTCAGGCAAGGGATGACTTGAATCAGACAAGTTTACCACAAAATTATTCTAATATGGAATTTTTGTAAGATTAATAAAGGATTATTAGCTCACCTTCTTGCTCAAGGGTGAGCTATTGTGATAGGGGACTGTCCTGTCCATCCATTGTCAACATTTTCCTTCAAACAGCTTCTCCTCCTAAATTGCATGGCCAATTTTAACCAAACTTCCTAGGAATGTTCCTAGTTAGTCAGTCCTCTTCCAGATTACTTCTTAAAGTAAAGTTCCATGTAAAACTGGTTGCCATGACAAAAAAAAAGGAAAAAAAATCAAAAATATTTTCACAGAAATGATCCTCAGGTGACACTTTATCAAATTCCTTCAAATGATGTTTGTTAAAAAACCATGGCCACCAATTTACAAGGATGGTTTTTTTTTAAGGCTCTATGGAAGACTTAAAAAATCTTCTCCTCAGAATCTGCTTGCCCAGTTTCAAAACTAGATTCACAGTAATGATCCTTAGCTGACCTTTTATCAAATTCTTTCATGTCATGTTGATTAGCAAAAAAACATGGCCACCAGGGTGCAGGGCTAGTTTTCACTATATTGCTTTATGGAAGACTTTGAAAATCTTCCATTCAGAAACTGATATCCCAATTTCAAAATAATTTCATAGATATGATCCTTAACTGAACCTTTGTTAAATTCCTTCAAGCCTGATGGCTATCAAAAAACACATGGCTGCCAGGGGGTGGGTTAGTTTTCCCTATATGACTTTTTTGGAAACTTTGAAAATCCTCTCCTGAGAAACTAATTGCCTGATTTAACAATAACTTCAGTGAAATGTTCATTCGGCGACTTTCTGTCAAATTCCTTCAAGCCATATTGGTTGGTTGAAAATCTTGCTGCAAGGGGACGTGGCTAGTTTCACATAGACATATATAGTGAAAACCTTAAAAATCATCTGCTCTGAAACAATACTAAGTTTGTTCAAATGGAAACCCTGGGGTTAGACTTATATCCCATTTAAGGTGTGTCCTATTTAATTTGTTTATTTTGTGATAACTTTATATGATGTGTCATCTTTAAGACAACTATGCATTAGCACAAGCTTTGATATTTTATAAAGATATCATTTATCATCAGAACAGGCCATCTATCAATATTCTTACAAAGATGACCCTATATATGGTTCCATAATTTGTATGTGAGAATTTCAGGTGAGCTGTTACAGGACCATTGTGTTCTTCTTGTGTAGATTTTAAGTGAAACATTTTATGAGACTGACTTTAATATATGAAACTGATGGTTCATTTTCAAAGATTTTGTTATTTAAGTAAGAGATGTAGTTCATTCATCAGTATGTTATGTAGTTATGTGAAATGTCAATGTACTTGAACAGATGAGCAATATAGGGACATTAAGGTCGCATGTTTATGTATAGATGAAAAGTTTATTTCAGTATGTACAATATTTAAAAATACAGCTTTATAGTTATCTAAAATTCTGTTACATTAGCATATCGTGGGTTTGCTGAAAACTATCTTGTATAGAAGTATTAAGATAGAATAGTTTTGCACTTACCCCGCGATATATAGATTTGTTCTTAAAAGTTTAAAACAATTTTTCAGCTGGAAGACTTAAAACTTTCCGTATTCCTGGTGTGTTACAAAGGTTTGCTGGTACTTACCTGATTGTGGCCACCATCCACATGTTATTTGCACGACCCAATGACCCTCACCAGGTATGTATTCATTTTGCACAGTTATCTCCCTTACATTGGAACTGGGATATGATACTATCAGCTATCTTCCTTCAATAGGACAGATACTTTACTAGTTGTTTCCCTTTTCATCTTACTGAGACTTCACTAGTTGTCTCCCTTCAATATGTGTTTGATATTACCAGAAGTCTCCCTTCCAATAGACTGACAATGTACCAGTTACGATTGATCCATATGGCAGACTCATCAGTTGTCTCCCTTCAATATGAGTTGGACATTACTAATTGTCTCCCTTCCACAATTCTGACAGTGTACAAGTTTCGTTCCATCCATCTGACTGAGACTAGGCCAGTTGTTTGCCTTCCATGAAATGAGACTACAGGTAAAATCCCTATCATATGACTTGAAATTAACCAGTTTCTTTCTATAAGACCTAGACTGTACAACATACCACACGTTCTTGTGACTTGGACTGTACAAGTTATCACCCTTCCATAAGACTGAGACTAACAATAGCGTCACTGGTCAGTTTAGAGTATATATGTTCTTTTATACGGGAAATGCTTAAGGCATATGTAGTTATCTAATGAAATAAAGATTTAAAGAAAACACTCCAGATTAAAAAAGTTAAACAGTTACTCCATATTGACTTCTGTGTCACGCACAAGACCCACTTCACTTCTTTCAAGATCATGGTAAAACTTTCATGTTAATCATTCTGTGCACATAGGGAACAGGCAGTTGTGTCCGAGCTGTAAGTTTCTCATGCATGGGGAATTTAAGATAATCTGGTACAGATCTTTTGCATGCAAAAAGTCAACATGTAGCACACAAGACCCATGTCAGAAGGAAGGTACATTAAATTCTTGCAGTCATGTGACTGTCCTTGAGTCATTTCAGATGTCATGGCTTTATCTTTTTACACTCCAGGGTCAGTTGCCACTTACAGTGACAACTCTTGTTCTATTATTTCAAAGATCACAGCTCATTAAATTGTTATACTTGCATGAAATAACAGTCCTTCACTAAATTCCATGAACTTAATCACATTTTTTCCTTTGATTTAATTGTAAAAAATTGGAAACCTTCTGTATCTTTCCAACAGTATAACTGGTGGAGTGGCGTCCGAGATGTTGTGGACTACTGGCATGAGTGGATCATAAATATCCTACTTGTTGTGGTGTGGCTGGTTCTCACCTTTGTTGTTCATGATCCACATTGTCCCAAGTAAGTAAAACAACTTTAATGGTAGAGCGTCTAATGCTATTCCTTAACTCACTTAATAGGATGTTGCCCAAAGCACTTTTTTAGCTCACCTCAGCATGAAGTACTCATAGGTGAGCTATGTGATGGATGACGCCAGTTGTCAGTTGTGGTCCATCGCTCATATGTCATCCATCTACCATCTACATTTCTTTCAAATAGCATCTCTTCCTAAAGCACCAGGGGAATATCAACCAAACTGCTCAGAAATGTTCATTGGTGTGTTTTCTTCCAGATTTATAAATGGTTCCATGTAGACCTTAGGTGACCCTCTATCAAATTCTTTTATTAAAACCATTTATGTTTGTCAAAAAAAATGGCCACCAAGTGGTGGGGCTAGTTTTTTTTTTTGCTATATGGAATACTGCACCACATGGCCTTAGAAACTGCTGGCCAAAATTCAAAATAGCTACACAGAAATGTTAATCTAGTTTCTAACTAGTCTTTCACCAGAGAACTAGATTTATCTGTAACTCAACGTTTCAATTTGCCTTTTGTCAGAGAACTAGTTTTATATGTAATACAGACAATATTTGGAATATGGACTGTTATTTAAGGGTTTGTTGTTCATTTTACAGAGGATACCTCGGCCCTGGAGGACTGGCACATGACCACCCAGGGGCCAATGTGTCTCTATGCACTGGAGGGGCTGCCTCCTACATTGACAGGAAAATATTTGGGGTTCATATGTACCAACACCCTACTTGTAAGGTAAGTGTAGCACTGTAGCTGAGTGGTCAGTTTGTCAGATATTGAAGGGTCGCTAGTTTGAAACCCAGGACAGTGATGCATTGTGTCCTGAAGCTGAAGTATTATATCCCCCAATTCTTGGTACTAGAGCTCTGCTGGAAACATGGAGAGTCAATTACAAAAGCTATGATAAGTATTGTTACAATTGTTGTAAAATAAGTAAGTTGGTACTCGAAAAGTAAATACATACAAATACCTTTCATTTGTCAGTTTTCACAGACCATACCTGAAAACATATTGGAATTTACAATCGGTGTTCTGTCAACTTTTGTATGTTGAATTGTTCTTTTATGTTGATAAAATTATTATGAGATGAGATACTCCCAACCTTTTGTGATACTTGTTTACAAAGCATATTTTGGTTGTTGGCTGAGTTTGAGAATGACATTCTATTGTCATATATATCTGAAATTGATGTTTTAAAGTGAATTTATATTGATTTTCAGTCTCAATAAGAATTTTATCTTGTTGTTTAGCAATTTGAATCCAGATGAAAACTAAGTTACTAGGCCTTTCATCAGGATCCAAACTGTTTGATATCTTCATTCTGTTTTTAAACAAAAATTCAAGAAATACCCACTTTGAACATTGAGACAGACGACAATATATGCAGACGAAAATTATTTGATGCTGAAAGGGATTCAATAAGGATACAGATTCAAATAAGCCTACAGAGCTTTTTTCTGAATCCTTTTCACATTTATATCAACAAAAATGTATCTGTATCAACTGTCTATTGTATGTATTTGCGAATAAAATATGTTTAAACTAGTACTTACCAGTATCCTTGCAATAAACTGACAGCTTTACCACTGGAAACATAGTTGGAGGTAACAGACTATTGAGTGATGACAAATATCACTCCACAAGGAGGTGGGATTTTGCTGGGATTGAAACAGGAAGATCTGGATTGAAAGGTCAGATATAGTACCACTACACCATATTGCCTGGAGTCTGTCTTACAGAAAACTGATAAATCTTACAGATAATAGAACTCGTAACTGTACACATCACAGAACTGTCACTGCATAAGTCTTTGTAGGTAATAGTCATTGTTTGTATTTCATTTTGAAAACTTACCAAATTCATTGCAGGAAATCTACAACACAACAGTACCACATGATCCAGAGGGCCTTCTTGGGACTTTGACTTCCTGTTTCATGTGCTTCCTAGGCTTGCAGGCAAGTACACTACTCAAAATGTTAACAAGAAAAGTATGGATGCAAAGCATTAAAGGTTGCCGCTAAAGAATTGAATAAGAGCGAAGGAAATGTAGGGTTTTTTTATCCTGTGACTATGGCTCCTAGTGACCTTATAAAGGAGTAACGTAATAGAATTAGTTTTATCCTGTCAGTAGAAGTGGTTCAGCTTGTAGACATATTAATTTCTATTATGTAAAACTGGAACAATTTTACACAATAAATAGAACAATTTTAAGAAGACTGTGTCAAACTAAAAGCACTTGAATTGCCTTTTTCTCTTTCAATATGTCACACCATGATCTTTAAATGAGAATTGATGAAAAAAATTAGGTTTGGCCGAGCCTGGAACCAACGCCGAGACATCAAAAAAAAGGGTTATAGAGCAAACCACTAGGCTATGGAGGATTATGTCACTACAGTTGTTTTATTTACATATATAAACTCAACGTAGGGAAGCCAAAAATAATCTGTAGACTGGTTTCAAATATTTTATTAGTCAAAATAGACCTTGGCGGTTTGAAATCATGCACCACATAAGGGAATTAATTAATAGATTTTTGAATGATAAAATTTAAGCAATAAAATTATGCTACAAATAATTCATCTGTAAAACTTTATTGTCATTTGATAAAATTATCTAATAATTGGAAACAATTCAGTCATGTGCCCCTCAACGTACAAAAAAATATCTCATTCCAAACAGTATGCCGCACTTCAGTTTGGCTACAATGACAGTGCTACACTTCCAAAAAAGATTTTCATTGAATGTAATAATATTAATATTTGTTCTGGATAAGATGTTATAATATTTTAACAATATTATTGAGCATGAACTCATTCTCTGAAATCTATGACTGTCGTTGGCTACAATAAATCATATGATAAATTTCAGTCACTAGAATGCAAGAAATACTAAACATGAGAAATAGTTTATGCTCAGGAAAGTTTTATACCCTCAGACCCAGATCTTCTATCCATATCCACTGGTAGATATATCAACTTCTGCTGGTAGATACATTTGCAGATCCAGCCATTTTTTCTCAGGGGAGATCTGACCGAACTCTCTCTATACAGGGTGCAACCCATAAAAAAAAAAAAAAAAAACCGAACCCTACTTTAAAGTTCTATATTACTGATGTGTGTAGATATTGGTGAATATAAATTAAGTCATTATTGTATGTAACAGCATCCACATACACTTTTACAATGCGGTCTCAACATTTCCTTCATGAAAAACCATTTTCTTTCCTTCTTCTACTCTTTTTTCTTTTTTTAGGATTTTCCAGAGGGAGACCAGACCCTTGCATTAATCAAAGGTTTTTTAATCTATAGAATTGTACAAACAGAAAATTTCTTGGATACAGTAATATTTTCAGATAAAGAAAACTAACTCCCCTTTTTTTCGCATTTCAACTTGAATAAGGTCTTTTTCAGGTGAAAAACATTTTGTGAATTGAAATTATAACAATGGAAAAATTCTTATGACACCACAGTGTTGCTGATAACTTACCAATTAAAGCGACGTATAAAAATACTTGATACAAGTTATAGAAAACTTTATACTTTTCAGACAAATTTTATCTATAGTTTTGATGCTAGGTTATTCATAAATGTTTTGTATGTTTTTTAATTTCACAGGCTGGGAAAATTTTACTAATGTTCCCTGATTGGAAGGCCAGAGTAGGAAGGTTTATATTCTGGGGCGTGGTGTTGGTAAGTTGTCTTCTTAAATATTATGTGGACAGTTTTTTACTGATTGTATTTATTTTTATTCTAGTTTAGTTTGAAGGTCACATGGCCATGTTTCCAGCTTTTCATAGTTGCAAAGGTCCCTTGGTAGAAACACCAAACTAGTCCTAGAGGGAATCAAACCTAAAACCACACAAAATGTGTGTGTTTGTTTATCGCTTTAAAAGTATTTCAGTCATATCTCAAAGTCCAGCTCATTACAGGAGGAGGAAGACCCCTGAGGACCTCAGAGTGCACCCGGTAGAACCACTGACCTACCGCAAGCCAGCTGGAAGGCTTCTCGACGGAATAATTGGAAGTGCCAAGACCGGGCTTCGAACCCACAGCGGTGAGGGGCTGAAGGATTGCAAGTCAATGACTATAAACACTAGGCCACGGAGGCCCCCAAAGCAGAGAATACATTCTACATTCATGTCTGGTATCAAATGGGACTGGTGCATGTGCGAATCGATAGCTTGTTTGTTTGTTCCGAAGTTAACATCGCTTTAACATTATTTCAGACCATAAATGCTCGGCCATGGAGACTTCCAAGTGTATCTTTATATAATGCATATGCTTGATTCAATACCAGAGTTTAAGTTTTAGTTTCACTCAGTTAATAACAATTGTATTTTATAGCGAAATTAATTTATTAATTAAAGTGTAATTTATATGCTTTATAGATATTTTTGTTTTATTTACATATTGCAAATTGCTATTTGATTTGAAAGTTTGTATTATTTATACATTCATCTATAAACACTATACATATATACTAGGTATTAGTCCTCATACGCCGTGTCTTTCTGGATGTTATGTAGATAAATCTTGAATCATCAACTTATATTGTAACTTGTATTAACAGAACATTCTTGTTGTCTTTTCCACAGTATCAGTAGCTAGCATTTACCCAGATCAGGTAATGATCATATGCTGTCACTGTAGAGTTATCTTTTTATACATCTGTATTTAGTTCAGGGCCTCTGTGTCCGAGTGGTTATAGTCGTTGACTTTCAATCTCTCAGCCCCTTATCCCTGTGGGTTCGAATCCCGGTCTGGGCACTTCGGATTTTTCAAGTGAGGAAGCCTTCCAGCTGGCTTGCGGTAGGT
>JAULCC010625844.1:0-10095 GCA_032358795.1 Nuttallia obscurata | reverse complement strand
TTATATTCGTGTTAATTCAATATCATATTTATGAAACTCGTTGACTAAAATCATATGACACTCGCCAAGGCTCGTGCGAAATGTATTTTAGTCAACTCGTTTCATAAATCTGATACTGAATTAACAATCATGTAAGAACCTCTACATAACGTTCTGTTTAACACAGTAATCTTGCATGATAAACCTGTTTAGATAATTATCTAGATGTATAAAAACCTGCTCAATTTAGTTGGGGGGTTTGTGTGGGGTTTTTTATTTTATTTTTTCTGGTGGGGGAGAGGTTTGTTTTCCTCATCTTCAACTGACCGGGCAAATTTGATAAATATACATCGTGTGCCAAACTGTTTATACATGATTTTTTAATTGTATTTGATGCATTATGTATACGCCAAAATAAATATTCTGTCTGTCTGTCTAAAGTTTATTCTGTCTGTCTGTCCTAAGTTTATTATGTTAACCCTTTAAAAGATCACTAGGAGCCATAGTAATGGTTCAATACCTTGAACAGTGTAAACATTGTTAATTTTAAAATGCGGCGCTCTCATTGGTTATTCCATGGTATTGCGATTTTCCCATGGGTTATTCCATGGTATTGCGATTTTCCCGTTGGTTATGTCATAGAAGGGGGACTTATTAGCCTACGGTCACAGCATAGCTTTTGGTTCAGGGATATATTGGGAATTATCATAGTAAACTGTAATTGTTCAATATATTGAACAGTGTAAATGGGGTTAATTCCAAACGCTGTGTATCCATGGGTAATTCCATGGTATTGCGATGTTCCCATGGGTTATTCCATGGTATTGTGATGTTCCCATTAGTTATTCCATGGTATTTCGAAGAATTCATTGGTTATTCTAAGCATTACGACTAAAATTATCAGCCAACAGCCTTGGCTAGGCTCCACTACAGTGGCTTGAAAGCGTTTCTATAATCTAAAGGCTTTCAAAATAAGTTTATACTCAAACTTCGATGTAGGTGACTTAATAAATAGCAGCATTAGATATAAAATGTTTGAGAAGTAATGAGCTGTCATACTAAAATCTGAAGTTGAAGCGACAACGCCCTAGATATGTTGTGCTCGTAAATGATTTAATTAAGGATAAAAAATCAGGTAACCGCGTATTACAAGAGACTACATCTGACATAGGGTTTAGATTTAGCTAAAAAATGATATTTTGAGGGAAAAACAGACTGATTGAGTGATAGACGCAGAAACACCAATCATTTTATATAATTAAGATGTTTTAACAAAACGAGAACCGTCTGTACAATTAACTTCGATTAAACCATTCAGAAATGCACGACCATGAAAATGCCATATCTCAGAAAAAGGGGGATAATATTTACAGAGGGACTATAACTTTACCATACCAAGCTTTAATTGCTCGTGAAGACAATAACACTACAGTTGCTGGCTGCATTAAACAGGACGTGTGGTGTAATCAAATCTGCAGGAAATGATGAAATCACTGCGCGAAAGTGCACGAGGAAAGTTTTTAACAATGATCTGATCAAGTGATAGAATGCCACACAAGTCTTTAACAGGCAGCGGCGGATTAGGGACATTTTAGTGGTTAGGAGAAATCTGAACAAAATGAAACAATTTACCATTGTAGACTAGTATCAGTGGTTAATGTTGTTCTTTGTTTATTATTTTTAATGCAAATAGTTTCTACAATTCCCATCTGTTGTCGTATCCATTCAAATTATCTTTTAAAATTACAAAAACATTAACGAAAAAAAATTCTTCAGATCGTTATGGTACTTGTATCATCTTTTGATAAAACGTGACAGGCAGTGATAACGTATAACAACCTCCCAATCTAATGGGCGCCAACTCCTTTTTTTAAAAGCATACTTCGTAAAGTAAACACTCAATGTCTTTCATTGTTTTGATTTTTTATATTTATTTTCGTTCGCTGCAGGCTAAACGTGTATGAGACTCTACGTACAGGGAAAATTCTGTCACAAACTGATATCTGTAGATATGATGAAACATCGTCTCCAATTTAAAAGTTTCATGCACAGCAAAATTTTGAAGTTATGAAGATAACAGTCCTTCAGATTGGTGTGGGTTTTTTCTATTTTTGTTGTTGTTGTTGTTTCTTTATGTGGTTTTCCTTCTCTTTGTTAAATATATCTGAAGAAGCTCGCCATAATAAATATTGTAACAATTATCGGAACTTTAAAAATTTCCGATATTCATTTCGCTCACCTAACGATGTTTTTTAGCATGGGACCCGGGTTCCCACCGGAGACATTTGTCAGTTATAATTAAAAACGCTATATCGCATAAATGTCATTTTATTAAAAGACATACACGTGTATAATAGAAATACACGAGTAGTTAAAAGCAAACTTAGACCACGAACACTCAATATTTCTGTACCAAAAAATTGCGAATAAGTTGACAAGTGATAGCATGTCCCATTTGTATAAACATTTCTTTAAATATCCGAAATTTAGAGAAATATACATTTGAAATTATCATAAGTATCAACTGCAAATGCTAACACAATTTGTATTTGATGTGTATTTTATAAGTTGTCCATTGCCGCAATCATGTTACATGAGGCACATCAGTGAAATCATTATATCTCACTAAATAACTGTATTTCCAAATAAAATTACACGATAAAATAATTCTTTACGAGACAATGATCAATTAAACTTTCAAACATGTTGGAACTATTTGCAGTCTATGCATTGGGATTACAGGTACGAAACGTTTCTTTTTCCCGTCATATAATACAGTTTCAACGTACATTTATAATAAAATCCGGATCATAACGATCTACAGTAAAGTACACCTAACCTAAACCAAGAATATAAATCTGACTGAATTATAAAACCTTACAATGTCATCATCGGCAAACGTTTTCGTCGAAGTACAGTATATCTGGAATTCCCATAAAATATATATGTTTCCACTATATAGCCGTGAGTTAAAATGTTCGTAACAAAATGTCACGGTTGCAACATTCACACAAAGACCAGGATACAGAAAAAATATTTTTATGAATGAAGTGAATGGTAGGATGTTATCAATAGTTGGTAAATGTTGCATAATACAAAAGGTAAAATGTAATGCTATATGTACAGTGATAATGCGGATGATGGTATGTGGAGATAGTTGGACGTAAAGTGCGGTAGGCACGTGGTGAAAACACGTGTGTTAACGTGTCACATTTGATAACGTTTGCTCGGTCCGAACCCAAAACTATCTAGAATTCACCAGCCATTCCACGGTCAGAACCCAAAACTATCTAGAATTCACCAGCCATTCCTCGGTCAGAACCCAAAGCTATCTAGAATTCACCAGCCATTCCTCGACCAGAACCCAAAACTATCTAGAATTCACCAGCCATTCCTCGACCGGAACCCAAAACTATCTAGAATTCACCAGCCATTCCTGAAACCCTGCTGAGATTTAACTCGAAGAATGCGAGTTTCAATCACGACTATTTGGCCAAATATCAGAGACAGACAAACAAATTAACTTCATTTCAGCCTATGAACATGTTGGAAAAGTATAGCTGAAAAAAATTTACTGAAGTACTGTGGTGTGTGTTTTTTTTCTCTCCAAAGTGTGCTCTAAGAATATTGTCGTGAAAGACTGGTGCTAAATTGAACTTTGACTTGTTGAGTATTTGTTAATATTCAGTTTGAGTTTTGAATATGAGTTGTGTTCTCACTTTTCCAATATTTTATATCTATCTGTGTGACCACATAGAGTTATGGTCTAGGCTATGTTTTCTGCTTACCTCGACAATACATCCCACCGTGAAAAAATAAAGCTTAGTCAAAGGTGTACTTAAAAGGGATGTCACAATTACAATTACAACTTACGACACATGTAAAGGAAAAAAGTCGCAAAAAAAAATAATTGCGGTATCGATGTTGTTTTCTCTGTGGAGAACTCTTGTAGACTCACTTTGGAAAGTTTTTATCCCGTTATGGAAGAAGGTAGAGGGTACTGTTGTAGTTTGTTTTGTTTAATTCACTTTCTAACAATTAGGGCTAATGGACATCCAACAGAGAGGGAATCAATCTACAGATGCAGGGAATTCTTCAGTAGATTTCTCCGGGTCTTTTACGTGCCTTGTGTATAGCACTGATACACGTAGGGCTGAACCCCGACCCACTTTACCCTGACAGCGACAAACCAGTTGTAATGCTAAACCTAAATCCTGAGCGCCTATGATGGAAAGCCATTACAACCAATTTTAAAACATATTTACGGGAAAGGCAGTTTTTCATCTAGTTTGTACGAGTCATCATAAGCTATCGTGTATTTTTAAAGTGACGTTAACTTTGAACATATTTGTATCAGCGTCTTGTGATAGTATAAGAAGTTTTAATGTAAAAAATCCTCAGAGCAATATACTCCTTGGAATATCTGCGCAGTCGTCAAAACAGGCCATAGATATCACGCTAAAAGTTGATTCAAAGGATATTATCATATTAATTTCGAAAAGATATATCCTTCATTATGGAATTTATTGTTTAGAATTTATATACTTTCAGTGTTCCGTGGTAGAACCAGTGCTTGGTGTCTAACGGAAGACACGAGAAATGCCACAATCAGACTCTAAACCGCATCCTATTAAACGCAATACAGAAGCCATATATAACTAAACAACTGTTCCATCAAAATGAAAATACAATAAATATTAATTACAGAACATGAAAAAGAAATCTTTTCTCGAGAAGGTTTCATAAAATATGGACTCAATACTTGGTTAATTGAAGCATGAAGATACAGTAATGAAATTTCTTCTTTTTACACACATTCCAAGGGCAAATAACTATTGAATTAATATCCATATATCTCTAAATACTCTGCTTGTGTATACGTATGCGCGTCCGTACATCAATCAGATTTATCCATAGGATAATTTACAAACGAATGCAAGTACGGATAACAAAACTTAATAAAACAGAAAGTAGTCTGTCTGACATATGGAAAATTTGGCCATGAATTTTTCGTGCCTAACTACGCGTAGATTGAATGTATCACAAAACTTCTTTAGATTTGCCAACGCATTTCAATTAGCATATAACAAAAACATGACTACAGATAAAGAAAAGTTGCTACCCTCAATGGGATTTTTATGTAGTTTTGGGTATATGTTGACTCTTGATTTAACAGAATAAGAAACTGGCTGTTTCTTCTGCTGTATTCTAAGATGATTATATATAGGCCGCTAAATTATCGGTAGTTCTGCCTATCTGCCTAACCCTACCCTCTCTCTCTCTCTGTGTGTGTGTGTGTGTGTGTGTGTGTGAGTACCCGTAAATGCTTCTATGTGTATCGCGCGCACACGTGTGTGTTTATAAGAGAGAGAGAGAGAGAAAGATAAAAAGAAGGAGGAGGATGGAGGGAGATGCAGTCATGCTGTTTATTATGCCGTTTTTTATCGTTCTTTGTTTTTATAATTATAAAACAAACACGAGAATAAAATAGTGAAAGTCTACGCATCCAATTATTTCGACAACCGCTGTATAGCTGCGCGGGTATGCGCCTCTCACTATTTATGTGTGTATGTCAGTCTGTCTCTCTCTATCTATCTATCTCTCTCTCTATCTCTCTCTATTTATAAATTTCTCTAAAATAGTACGTGTTTAATTGTTAGAATAACTGCACATGTAGAGTGTATAATTGACAGATATAACTGATTTGATACAGCACACTGAAAACAAGCTAGCTATAAGATATTTCATTGTGAATCTACCTATTATTGTAGCTTAGTACAAAAACAACCACACAATTATCTTTTTAAAATATACATCCGTTGAAACTGATAACAATCAAAATTTTAAATTAAAACGACAAACAAACCCTTCTGAAAGGAAGTCGTGCAGACGACTTACCTGTATATGTTGTTATAGAAATTCGTAAACCGATCTAGGTAACTGAATATAATGCCAATGTCCCAAAATGTCGATTTTTTCACCTTTGTCTCGACTCCTTCACAAATACTCATACATAGATGAAACATATATCACGGTATTTTATACACAGCTGACTTCTACCTCTACTCCGCTGTCTCCATTCACAATATCGTAACTGTCTTGATTCATTCACGTGGTAGAAGATTTCGACCGCACTACTCAATCGTGTATCACTCCGCAACGGACAAGCCAATCAGAGAGCACCACAAGCAACGGATTTATCGACAACGCTCATTCATAAATCGGAAATATAGTAATGTATTCTAATTTAGTCATGCGTGTTATAATAATTACAGTAACGCCGTTTCACATAGCTGTGCATATCCAACATGTACGTATATAATTGTTACACTGTTAAACAGCCACTAAATTACGAAGAAAGAGGGGAAAGGAGAGAAAGAAGGAGGCGTAACAGAGAAGAGTATAGAAGGAGGAGAGAGAAAGAGCGAGCGAGAGAGAGAGAGAGAGAGCGAGCGAAAAAAGGTTATGGGGTAAACAGAGAGGGAATGAATGACTGAATAGACACTCACAGTATATTCATGTGTAAATGTTACCTTCTAAAACTAAAGAATTTATCATTATTATTATTATTATTATCATTATTATTTGTGTATTGAACGGAGTTACATTTGGTATCAGAGAATGGTCGACAGGATAGGAGGTAGTCCAAACAGTTAGACGTATCTACATGCCACCAATTCAATTTTGAACAACGTTTATTATTCTCGGATCTTTTCATGTATTGTTTATTGTGCATGTTACGTCCTGACGTAACAGGAAAATGTCAAAATGTAAAATAAGTTATGTCAGATCTTATAAATAGGACTAGATAGGAGGGAAAAACAGAATATATTTTTAGACAGAACTTGAGAAAGCGAGATAGACAGAAAGTGGACGATTTGGGAATATTTTGGGTTTTTTTAAGAAGAGCAAGAATTCATCCGGATCACATTAACTCTTTAAAACTTTAACCTAAAGTTTCCTCTATCCATACTGACACGTTTTAATTTAGATCGACGTGATATATTCCCAAGACAAAATATCTGTGTTTACAGTGACATACTTGAAAAACAAAACACGGGAAGCTGGTAGGTTTGGGGGGGGGAATTTTTAACAGTTCTGCCAGTATATTATAGTTCATACCACAGCATGACAGGCACGTTTTTTATAGTATTTTAACTCCTACTGAAATATACATCTGTGATATAGTTCAAACGGTGAAAAACCACGTAAAATGTTAGAATACCTTTCTGTAATCGAGGAACAGATACAGAATCTGTTGTTCCCAATCAAGATCCGTGTATTGTGTGAATCTTCTAATTACTTTCAAGTGACGTTGAAGGTTACAACTAGTGCACATGCCTGTGGCGATATGACGAAGTCTTTAATCTTCAATATAGACAACATTTGCAATGAGGTCTTCATTAATGAGGACATAAAATTTGAACCTTGAACCGATTTATGTATGTATTCCTGTTGCAGCAAACAGATCCGCCTTTGCATTAAGCTTCTACTTCTGCGTTTATGATCTTTAAAAACGTTGCACCTGGATATTTCGTTACATAATTCCCATATGTCCAATATAAGGTTGCCATTCATTGTCCTCGGTCAGGACGACGAGGATGTTTACCCTGAGCACCAAGAAGGAAAATCCATTTCTACAAAATAAAAGTTTTTGGTTTGAGTCGACAGCGGGTCGAACCTACAATCTCTCGCACTGGAGCGGGCCCTCTACCACAGAGCTAATTGGGCGGGTTTTTTTAGCTAAGGGAACTGAAATACCTTCCCGGGTTTTAGAAATAGCAAAATAAGCACGAATACAAAAGACAAAACAGTCACATACACACACCAGAGATGTTGGTATTAGTAGTGCTATCGTAACCCGACATTGTTTATACAAATTCTAAATATTTATTAAGTGTTGGCAAAAGTTTAAACATCGATAATTATAACGACCCGATAGAAATTTACAGAATTCTATTCATTGTTGTCTTGTTTTCCATATAAACTCATCGCTGTCACAGGAAGATTTTATACGGTCCGAAAGGCCAACCTGCCTACCAAGTTTGAGGTCCATGGGCCTAGAGGTTTTCAAACGATTCTTCAACTCAAAGTAACAACAACCTTCAAAATCAATATGTTTCATCTGCTGGTCATTTCCTACTACCTTCCAAGTTGAATGACCCTTAACTTCATTGACCTTTGACCCACTGACCTAAAAATCGATAAGGTTCATTTGCTGGGCATGCCTAATCAGTCTGCCAAGTTTGAGGTTCCTGGACCTTAGAGTTTTTGATCCAGTACTAATTTTCAGCTCTATGTAAAAAAGACCTTCACCTTTGTCGAATAGACTATAAATCAAAATGGATCATCTGCTGGCCATTTCTTACTGCATACCAACTTGAATTACCATTGACTTCAGCGTTCTTCAGTTAGCGATAGGAATTGTATCGGAAACGCTTTTCTGACTCAAGGTCACAACGACCTTATGAAAAATATTGGTAGAACAGAAAGATCCACCATTTCACTACGTGTCATACCACGGGCTGAAAAACATTTTTTCATAACGGACAGTAGTTCTCCGGTTCTACAGTTATAGAAACAAAAATATATAATTGATTTGGTTGATTTACGTCACTTTCTGTCAGCTAGGACGTCCCAGAGAGAGGGAAGCAGATACACAGAACTCTTCTGTAGAGAACTATGGTTCTTTAACGTGCCCAGTGTGTAGCACTGATACACGTGGGGGCTTAACCCCGGCCGGTCACTTTATCCTGACACCGACAAAACCAGTCATAATGCTAATCCTAAATCCTGAGCGTCAAGGAGGGCAGCCATTACTACCATTATTTAAAGTCTATGGCATGACCCGGCCGGTGATCGAACCCGAGGCCTCCCGCACCGAACGCGGACGCTCTACCACTATAGCTAACCGGGCGGTTAAAATATAAAATAAAACACAATAATTTTTTAATTAAAGAGGTTAAAGCTTAGAATCATGATGCAGTTGTATCACTATTACTGAAGAATTACTTCTTATACATGTTGGGTATATCAGATATATAGGATCTTACATGTGTTTTTATTTAATATAAAAATTTCTTCAACGAGTATAAGGAAACCGATAGATATAGAAATTTTTTGGTTTAAACAATATTGTATTCACAAAGAATGGGATTGGACAACAGACAATGCCTGTATACGACTAATCCAAAACGGGATTAGTATAAGACCTCTCCAGTAGATATAGAAATTGAACACACCATCAAAATCTTGAAAGCTACGATCTGACTGGCTGGCTAAAATCATGAAGAATTCTCACTGAGAAGCGTAAATTGAGAAGATATACTTCAGTCAGATTATATTCAATGTCTACAATGATACATCTAATGAAAATCTGGCACTTGAAGAGTTGAATGAAATAAGATATTTTTGTATTAAACATATTATAGAACTATTTTATCTATGGTGCTTACAATATTATTAACAAACACAGCTTATAATCAACCCTAACTTATGTCTGGAATGTTAGAATTGAGAAATACGTAGAAATGTAGTACATTTTTCATATGTTTGGGAAATTCAGTACTAATTCTACAACAGTTTACCACGGTACTTTTATATAAGTAAACCGTTTTACTGGTATAATTCCGTGAGTCTCCTGAAAATTGTGTGTGTACAATATCTTGAAACAGTGATATTTCAGTTTATCTACACTTGATAAAATAATTAGGACAAAATGGATGAAAAAATAGGGCCGGTGATAATAATTCGATAGAGGTGGCGTGTTGTAGTTACACACGTACTAAATGTTTTGTCTTATTTATTTTTATTCTTTTTAAAAAATCAGCTAAAACGTTGGACAGATAGCGCCAAAACTAATCTCAGACTCACGAGTTTCAAACAAGCCATATGTTTGTATCGGTGAAAGACTGATATCATTTGTAAACGCTTAATTTCTATTATCCGACAAAAATATAAATACACACTACAGTTTCAGCTTTCTGCTGTATTCTTCCGTGGTAATTTTGTTCCTCGGTCTAAAATATCAAATTCTAACTCTGGAGAAAAAGACAAAATTAGGAGGATGTGTGCAGACTGGTTCTCAGTGTAAAGCATTCCCCCCTACAAATCATT